>JBCJKH010029875.1:0-11512 GCA_039877255.1 Loriculus beryllinus | reverse complement strand
CTGTGCCAGCGCCTCAGCACCCTCACAGGGAAGAGCTTCTGCCTAAGAGCTCAGCTCAGTCTCCCCTGTTCTGGCAGCTTCAAGCCATTCCCCTTGGCCTGGCCCTACATCCCTTGTCCCAAGCCCCTCTCCAGCTTTCCTTCAGCCCCATTAGGCTCTGGAGCTGCTCTCAGGTCTCCCCTTCAGGAGCCTTCTCTTCTCCAGGCTGACCCAGCCCAGTATGCACAACTTTTAACACCACTTTGCAATTATTTTTCACTGCTTTTGTTCATTTATTACTGCAGGCTTCTACACCAGCCAGAGAGTTTGCAGGACTCTATCAGACTCCGTCTTCACAGGAAGGATGATGTGTGTATTAGGCAGAACCTGAGGAACTAATAATAGCATAAAGAAACATCCATACATGCGAATAGATGCTTCATGCAACGTAATCCCACAACCCCACCCAACTTCAACAGTTTATACCAATGCTTAGAACCCAGCTCAGGTTGCACAGGTTACAGCCCACAGGATATGTCATCCAGCCCGTGACTCAGAAGCCCTTTTCTCTAGAAGGAAAAGTGGATGAATTCTTGTTGTCGCTCTGCACAAAGGTGGGTCTCAGCAGAGAATATCATACAGCACATTGGCAGCAAACCCAGGAGGTCTGAAAATCATCAGGTCACCTGAGAACCAGTGTGTCATGTCCATAATACCAGTTTGGCCGTACTGGCCCAGAAACCGCAGTGTCAAGCTCTAAACATGGTACTAAGTAATGTGTGAAATGCCATTCAATGGCTTATCTGGAGACAGAGTCGGAGACTTTCACATACAAGGAATTCAGTATTTAACATTACCAAGCTTTAATTGTCCCTCAACTTAATTCAAGATTTAATACTTAAAACTGAATATGAATAAGCAGGAAGCATCCATTACAGGCAAACAGGATGAACTGGTTTTTCATCATAGACATCCCAACAGACTTCCAGCTGCAGCGTTTGTTTTGGAGAGGTGAACTAGTGCTGCTTCTCAAAGTTGTTTGCATAGGCACAAGCACAGTTGAACCTGCTTTGTGAAACCAGCTTGTAGGAACAGTGACAATAACTTTATCAGGTATGAGAAAAAGCACTTTGGTTGGACCCCAACCTGTCCCTGGAGGAGAGGGTCAAACAAAAGAGGCAAAACTGTGCCTGACAGGGACTGATTACAGCAAAGAGGAATGCTGCAGGTTTTATAAAGCCGCAAACAGGTTTTGGTTTTTCTTGCTCATTCAGCTAACAGCTCCATGGCCAGCAGAGAGCATAAGAGTAAATATAAGCTAAAACCACCAGAAAAGGTTTTCAAACAACATGAGACGGACTGGGAATAGACATGCTGTTAAGAACACACTACAGTGCCTTCCTGTGTCATGCCAGAAGCAGTTGAACCTTCCTCCTGCCATGAAGTGCTACCAGCCTTTGCCCTGCAGAGCAGATGGATCCACACAGTGAGGTGGTTTTGCAGCAGAAGCTGGTGCCTAGGTGACGATCTTTCCAAAGCTGTTTGGCCACCTGCTGGCACAAGCACTGTTATAGGGAAGTGTTTTACCAGCTATGACAAAACAGCTGAAAGCCACCAAAGGGTAAAGGTGTTCATTCAACATGTTTCAAACCACTGATAAGAGCTGGCCTTGATCACAGGGCAGGTGGTGCTCTGCAGTGCTTGATGGCACAAGTACATCACTCCTCTGAGGGCTCCAACCCTCCTGAGAGCACAAGCCCTCCCGAACCTCAATGTAACTTTCCCTTCCTCCAGACTGAAGTCTGAGCTCAGCTCAAGCCCCATGTGCCGAGTTTCAGATCTCAAAATACACTGCTTGGTTTGACACTTGCACCATCTCTGTGCACCCCAGACGGGACAAGTAACTCCATTCTTCTCAGGCAGGCGAAGTGCGGAGCTCCACCACATCTTTCCTGGCTAGTGAAATAAGATGTTAATGGTTACAAGCCACTCAGCCTCCATCAGCCTCAGCCTCAGCCCTGTTCCTCATCTGTGTAAGGACTCTCCAGGCAGAAGGATGGAGAAGTTATGCCTGAGAGTCTGCAAACACTGACCATCCTCTCTCTCCACTGAAAAAACAGGAATTCAGATCAGCAGTGAATGAGTGAACCAAACATTTGAGAATCCCCTTGTTATGGCCAGCCCTACGAGCAGGTCCCAGCTGTCGGTACACCAAACAGCACAAACATCTTCCACTATTGTACCTACATCCTAAAACAAGCTGTAGTAAACATGGCATCAAGTACAGCTTTTGAGGACTAACAAAGCACTTGGCTTTGGCAGAGGAATGGCAAAAGAATGAAGACAGGACTGTAATTTGAAGTCAGCTGCATTAATATTTAAAGACTACTCGGAATGACTATTTCCTGCCACGATTCAAATCTCTTCATAATGATTTTCCTTCCTACCTTTCCACCCACTCAGCAAGATTGCTCCTAAAAGTTACTTCCATTTAAACAAAGCTGCATAAAGATATTTCCCTAACAGTGACTCAGTCCAATTCCAGTATTAATTTCACTGCAATATAGTTGGAGGCAAGGGAACAGTTGTTTAATGAAGATATGGGCTTGAAAGGAAATTACTAAGTAAAAACCCCAAACCAACTGTATCCTACACACTTCAGAACACTTGGGACCCAAGATCTAAATCACGACCTCACCTCCATTGATAAAATCGCCGAGCCAGAGCTACAAACCAGCTTCTAGGGGGTGTTGAAGGCAGCTGCCATTCACATTGTGATCAGCAGCAGAGCCTAGCATGAAGGAGGTTTAATCGCCTACCAAGCACTCATCATGGCTCACAGCCATCCAGACTCCTTAATGAAGTCCTTAAGTCTGAAAGCAGCAGTAGGCCAATGCAAACAAAAGACAGGTGTGAAGAAGCCAAAGCAATGCTTATTCCTACCCTTCAAAGAAAAATCTTGCTTCCCTTGCACTGGAAATCTTTGACCTACTTGAGATTCTCTGGAGACCCTTCCAAGGTAAGAACAAGAGCTGTTAAAGCCCTAGGTTGTGGCACAATTTCAGAAAGTCTATCCAAACTGAAACTGGAAATGAATCCCCTTCCCTCACATCGATTCCAGGAGACCTGATCCACGCCTGTGTGCAGTTTTGATTCATGAAGGAGGCAATATATACTGGAGATCAAACTGCAAATGTTTGCTGGATGGATCAACACCCTCACAAGCAGAAGGTGTTCAGCCCTACATTCATTTTTCCTGCTTTTAAGAAGAGACCTACAAGAAAGCCCAATTTTCTGTTGGGATGGGTGATCTCATGCCTCTCTCTATGGAAACAGGAACTCGGTTTCTCAAAGCAGCTCGACAAGCATTGCTTTAGGACAAGGTACATGCCCTCTCGCTGGATTTTCCAACATCCACCCCACGTGCCTCTAATATTTTTTGTAAGACTCTTGATCTGGAGCGTGCTTTCCAGACAAGATCTGCTACTTCCCACAAGACTTCAAAGCCTACAGAATCCTCCAGGGCTCCCAACTGACACGTTATAAAGACACGGATATGAGATCACCAGCTTCCACCCTCATGGCGTGTAAAAAGTAGAGCCTTCAGCAGTAGAAAACTGCGCTTTGTCACAGATGGGGACCAACAGTTCACCCTCTGGAAAAGGCAGAGCAGGCAGGATGCAGGTAATGAGGCGCATTTTGACACCAGGGCAGATACGATGCGTTCACTCACGTTCTAAGCACTTGCCAACTCATTTTATTAGCTTACACGCTTAAGTTTAGAGGAACAAGCTGGCTTGGTGGCCTCTGCTTTACTGCATGCACTAACAACTTCCTAGCGGTCAATGCTCTCCCTGTATTAAACCACAATTAGTAAATTTCTCACAGCTTTGCTCTCTTCTGTGTGAACATACATCTCCATGGGCTTCAGGTCCCTTCATGCCTTCTCATCTCACCGACTTACCGCTTCCTTCCCTCGTCCTTGGACAAGATGTTCCACTTCTTGTCCTGCTACTGCCCAATGCTACCTTCCAACTGGCTCCAACAAAACTGTCTTTTTCCAAAGCCACCCCACTACTCACTTCTGGCAAAGTTGCTGTCCTACTAATGAGAACATAAAAAAGTTACGAGCTGTACCCTGTTCCTAAGGGTGAAAAATCATAGATAACCAAATATCCTCTCTTGATCTGACCTGGAAGAGGACCTGCTCTGGTGCTCGGCTACCTACACCCACTAGTAGAAAGAGAGGATGCAGAGGCTGAAAGCTTCCTCCACTCAGCCATGAGAAATATACTTCTTTTTGCCTTTTTCTCTCCAAGAGCTTTCTGATTTCCTAGAGGGTCTTCTACTACTCCCTCAGTAAGCCTCCTATTATGGGAGTGTATTTCAACTACCTTCTCTATCCCAACAGTACCTCCACACAGAGGAGACCAACATTTTACCTGGGCTTTCCTAAACAGCACTAGGCCGACCTGGTTTCAGTGTCCTACACGTGAAAAGCAACAGAAAAACTGAAAAGGGAAGTCAAAATTCCCTGTTGCAGGTTTAAGCTGGTAAGAGCATTGACAAAACTGGCTGCAGGCTACGCAAGCAGGCGCACGTCACGTCAGATGTCCCACACTTGGGGATTCTTTCTAACTTTGAAGGCTACAGAAGCCTTTTAAACACTACAAGTGGCTTCTGTTAAATCATCTGACCCAACAATTTAATCTTTGGCTTGTGCAGTTAGTTTTGTTCAGGAAAAAATGCCTTCTGAGGCTTACGAACAGTATTTAAGTCTAAATTGTTGGGAAGAGAGAAGGATGGCCAACTGCAGATCACTACAGTCATTTACCACTCATGAAAGCACAGGACTGTCAAGCTGGCATCCTACAACTATAGTTTTTACAGAAAGGGATGAACCCAAATGAACTCACACCAATCTCCATGCTAGGGAAGTGAACTTCCATGAAGTCTTTTCCTCGAAGACCTTGTGAACATGCTGAAACACATTAAC
Organism: Loriculus beryllinus; assembly: GCA_039877255.1. Lineage (NCBI taxonomy): Eukaryota > Metazoa > Chordata > Aves > Psittaciformes > Psittacidae > Loriculus > Loriculus beryllinus. The sequence goes on along the minus strand of JBCJKH010029875.1, from coordinate 6,537 downwards.
ACATAATCCTCAACTAAATATGTTGGCAAGTTACTTTTCCAAATGAGTCTCAGTTGATCTCAAGAGAGATCCAAGCACCCAAGTTCATTCCTGAACTTTACTCTCAATACCCTTTACAAAAGCTCAGCTTGAGAGCCAAGAATGCAAGGGGGGAAAAGAAAAGCAATCTGGGTCATAATTTAGCTCTTCCACACAAGAGAGTCAAAGAAAAGGCCATTTTCCAGGGAAACAGTTTATGTGATGAAAGCTAGATTCACGGACTCCTCTTCCCCATTTGAGTTTAAGCCCAACACATGCCAACAGCCATGGATGCATATTCTTACGTATTATAGAATGGTCTGGTTTGGAAAGGACCTTAAGATCGTCCAGTTTCAACCCCCTGCCATGGGCAGAGATGCCTCACACTAGGCCATGTCACCCAAGGCTCTGTCCCACCTGGCCTTGAACACTGCCAGGGACGGGACAGCCACAGCTTCCCTGGGAAACCTGTTCCTGTAGCAAAGTACTACAGACCATAACCTGCCAGAAAAGAAGGTTGGTGTTATTTATGAAGAGCTGGATTATGCTGGAACAAATAAATGAACACCGGAATAAAATGAAAAAAATCCCCTAATGAAACCTGAGCTCTGCATATTTTAGGTTATTTTTTGGGCTGGGAAGAGAGAAGAGCACCTGCCAGATGAGCTCCCCTCGACCTCATGAGGCTCGCTGCAGGAGTCAGCGGCAGAAACCCCAGCCAAGCCCCTGGGAAGGACGCAGGTGTGCAGCCCACACGCAGCTGCCTGCGCAGCTCCACACCGCATCCGTGGCGGCCGGGGAGGGAACCATCCCACCACACGAGGGTTGTGAGATCTGCCTCCTGATAACACAATAACCGACCCCTGCTTCCAAGTCCTGTCTTCTAAAGGTTTCTCAAAGACTGGCAAAAAGCCTGACATTCAGGATAGCATCTCTGCTTGCAAAACAGGCTGCATGAGGCTGCGTAAGATCAAGTTCCAGCAGAAATAGAGATTTATGAGGGTGCTACAGAGAAAAAAAATGGCAGTAGCAAAGGGTCTGCAACAGCCCTGGGGCAGGATGAGAACCCTGCAGACGTTTTCTTCTCTGATATCCAGGCATCACATACACCTGCATTTTTTTCACCTTAAAATACTAGATTGCTTAACAGCAAAAAATAAGCTGCAGGTATACCTACACCATCCCCTTCCTTTCAGGCAATGGAAGTGAAGAAGAAAGGGGTAAAGCCTACCAGGGATGAGATGACTTTTAGACAGCCATGTCCATCTTCAAGGAATAACTCACGTCAGGCAGATTCAGGTGTATCCGTGGTGGTCAATGGATGTAGTTTGCAGTAACTGGTGTCAGTGATGAGCAAAGTGCTCGACAAGACAATCACCACCGTGGCTTGGGCTCTGGAGCCAAGCTTGGATCACCAGCAGCATCATTTTTGAAGATTTATAGCATGATTTAACAAGATGCACCTCAGCAATCTGTGACTGTTTTATCTGTGCACTGCCTGGCAAAGAAAAGCAGCCTGGAGGATGAACTGCAGACAGGCTCAGGGAGCTTGAAAAGACTGGTAGATTTGGCAGTTAAACATAAGAAAAAAAACCCCTTTTGCAGCATCCAAACCATGAAGGGCTTTTTTCTGCTTTCAGAAAGGAATGCAAGTATCAATTTCAGAGCCAACACAGCTTTCATGGTGTGTGTGTGTGGGGCGGGGAAGAGCCTCTCAGTAGAAGAAAACTCCTTGTGAGCTTCAGGAGACAGGGCCAAAGAAGAATGAAGACCCCCTGACAGCCAGGGGTAGATACAAGCTGTGTTAGTGAAACCCAGGTGGAGATGAGTAATTCAAAGAGGTGCTGGCCATGCATGGAGATGAACACAAGCAACCATCAAGTATGTTCCCCCTCCATGGAAGAACACATTCATGTCAAGTGCCTCCCAGTATCAATAAAAAGTATCATTATAAAGCAGCAATGAAGTGGGATTGAGATGCAGGATCTTCGTACCCCAACTCAAGAAGAGCTTCAAGTCCCCAGAAAGGGCTTGCAGCTGCCTGATGGCAACAGGTTGCCTCTCCTCTGTCCCACCAATACCCAAGGTACCTCAAAAAGCAAGGACAAACAAGCAGATTAGTCATCACAGACTGGGACACCAAACCTCTGCGCCAACGCTTATATCAGTTCCTAAAATAAGCTTCAGATGCCACTGACCAGATTCAGTATTTCAGCCTCTGTAGCCAGGTTGAGCAGAGACCAAAAATGATGATCACTGGTGGTCTGGATCAGCAGTGCACCCAGATCTTGGTATAACCAGCACACAGACAGAACGATGCCCAGTACATCTATAGTACAAGGGGTGATGGGTTTAAACTTGCACAGGGGAAATACCAGTTAAATATAAGGAAGAAGTTCTTGCCTATGAGGATGCTGAGGTGCTGGCACAGGGTGCCCAGAGAAGCTGTGAATGCTCCATCCCTGGCAGTGTTCAAGGCCAGGCTGGACAGAGCCTTGGGTGACATGGTCTAGTGGAAGGTGTCCCTGCCCGTGGCAGGGGGCTGGAACTGGATGATCTTAAGGTCCTTTCCAACCCAAACCGTTCTATTATTCTACATAGCTGCAGAGATCAAAAGACTGATAGTGAGGGAAGAGCACGTGCTCTGTCTTGTCAGTGTAAAACATCATGTTAATGCTGCTGAGCACTTGCACCCCAGGAGACAAAGGAAAACTACTCTAGCTTCTCACAGCACTGGTACGTACAGGTGTACGGGTGCTCTCAGTGTCCATTACACAAAGCAGTAAAGCCTTGGAGAAAACACCACTTCCACACATCAGGAATAAAGTTCTGAAGGTGCATCAGAAGTAGGTGGCTTCAGAAAGCAACTTTATTAAACCACTCAATTCAGTGCAAGGGTTTACGCACTAAGAACCAACACACGCCACAGATCAGGCAAGATTCATCCCAGCTTAGATATGTCCTCCAGGGATAAACACCAGCAATGGGCCTAATCAAATTTGGCTGTAAGAGACTATGTGCACCCACATCCTACTGCAGGGATGTATTTAGCATCACTGAAACGGAGGAAGTTGTCTTTCACCACCTTATTATGAAGAGAATACAGAAAGGAAGCCTATGAGAAGGCAACATGACCAAGAACAACAGTGTAGGTGGGTAAAAGTCACAAAAGTATACTCTGCACAGCCTCTGTAGCTAAACTTCAAGACCTGGACTGGCAGGCAAAGCCTAAAGGCCCTGTAGAACATGGGGAAGCAGACAACCCTGCCAAGTCCACATGATCCATCCCTCAGACTCTCGATGTTGCCCAACAGACTTGACTTGGCCCCTGTATCCAGACTGCTCATCACCAGAAACTCTGGTAAGAGTTGGTTAATGAAATGGAAATGCAGTGACGCAAAAGATGGTGAGCAGGAACAACAGCATGTCTTACCTAAACACAGATAATAATGTAATGCCAAAAGGAGAGACAATTAGTGTATCAGGAGGAAACACAAAAAAACTTCATACTTAATGATTTAATGTATATATGTTTTCATTTTAATGCTGGAACTTCACCTTCTCCTTACTTTAGGATACTGCCTTTTCCAGCAGGCATGGAACAGAAAATCAGCTCATGCCATCACTCATATAATTAGATGTTTGGCAGGAATTCAAATGACATTACCTACATATTTGGCTTGCAACTAAACTATATCTCAAAGAGGAAACTATGTACCTGAGACCTATATACAGAGAGAAATCTGTCCCAGCCTTTAATGTGCTGTTTATTTGGAGGCAAACAGCGGTGACAAACTTTGTGACCATGTGCAGAGGTTAAGAGCACAAGGTAGCTGAAAAGATAAGAACCAGGACTCCTGCTTGTTTGGGCTTAATAAATACATTGCTTCAGCCTAAGCAAAAAAGTCTCAGAGCTGCTATCAGGAAGGGACACTGCCAGAACCCCAGTTCCCTGCCATAGCCTCATTCTCTTCCACCCCTCTATGTTTTGTAGGAAAGGTTTCTACTGGCATAGCTCACTTATGTTAAAAACTAACAGGGTTTAATATTTAAAGCATAGTTACACTCCAAGCCTGAAGCCTGCTGCAGTGATTTGTCTTCCCTTCCTATTACGGGACTATATGACCTCCATCAGGTGAGCACTGCAGCAGTGCTACAGCCCCAACACAAACATCAACACTCCCCCCTCACCCATCCTACAGGGTAGCATCCTTATGGCATAGAAAGAACAACCCTTCCCTTCCTCTTCGAGATTTACAACTCCCCGGTTTTGGCTCTCCCAACTGCATATCCTTAAGAAGCAGTTCAGCTCTCAGACAAGATTGATATGGACGGCCTATGCAATCAGAAGATGCCAAGAATTACATCCAGACCAAGCAAAACATCCGCTGGTGAAGTTCATCCCCCTTGCAGGAGAGCTAGAGGATGCTTAGGAGCTCTGAGGAGCCTTGTGAAAGAAGCCAGGCTCTTGCCTTTTTTAATTTTTATGGAAACTTTATATTTTAAACAAAGCAAAGGTCAGCCCTTCTGCTGGCAGCTACCTCCCACCTCCTCCCCAGTGCAAGGTGCAGCCCTGGGGACTGCTTTGTTCTGTGCCCAGAGTGTCAAGATCAGCCACACACACCCAAACACCATCAGCTCCATAAAACCTGCATTTCCTCAGCAGAGCCATTAGACACAGTAATCCCAATGGACACAGTGAGAGAGTTGTGTTTGTTCACAGAAAGTCAATGTTTGTGCCTGGTTATTTCCTCCGAGTGGTAAGAAAGTAGCTGGTACAACCAGCCCACAGCAGGCACTTCACCAGAAGCCATCAAGACTCCAGATAAGAAGCTACACAGCTAAAAAATTGTTAATGTGTGAAGGTTTCTGTTGTTGGTTGGTTTTGGGGGTTTTTCTTCCTCAAATCTGAAGGCAGCAGGTTGACTTAAAGGTCTTCATGCACTGGAAGCCTTCACATGGCTGGGTGTTTTAGCTTCTTCCACACTCCTTAGCAAACACTGTCCCATGTCCATCATTTTTCCACTCATGCTTCACAGGATGCAGTTTCTTCATAGAAATCACCCGGGCCGTCTGCTGAGATGATGTCCATGGGACATGTGAGGCAGAGCAGCGTTAGGAGAGGCAGCCTCTCCACACTGGCATCTCATGTAAAACCATCGAGCACACTGAGGAACGTCTGGAGGGCACCAGCAGCGTAAGGTGGCAACAAATACTCCCTGGTTTCCCAGACCCACAGTCTCGAGATAAGCTCTGGAGCTTTTTCTTTTGATTGTACCCAACCAACCCAAGGCAGCCAGACATCATCCCACCCTGATGCCACATGAGAGGGTGTTAAAGCCAGCAAGGATATCTGGCAATCCAAAACCTCCCTGCACACCATGGAAAACCACAGCGACCTCTGCCTCCACTAAAAGAAGGCCTGAAGATGGGCAGCAACAGGGTCCCCCCCACTACACAGAGGGCCCAGACCCTGTCCCTCACAGAAGGGCACTTGGTGCCTGCAGCTTGCCAAGCAGCCTTATATTTCAGTCACAAACTATGGCTCCAAAACCATGTCCAGCTTCCACAGCACGTTTCTTTTCATTATCAAAGCCACATGTACTTGGTGACACCCCTGTGCTAAGGTCATGGCAGTGGATTTACTTCATGGCAACTTCCGCTGCCATTACTGACAACCCTTTATCTGCATCCCAGCGTCTTCTCACCACCTGATACTTAATTCTCAGGTCAAGAAACAGTACTCAGGCACTAACTGAACACCTTGGTTACTTTTGCTGGTTTGGTTACGACCAGTTAGATTTGAATGGCACGGTGCCAGAAGAGGATCACCACCAAAGCTCCCCAACACTCAAAATGAGGACACTGAATGCCCAACCAACAGCACGTTGAGTATCAAGCAACGACTGCAAGCAGCAGGAACAAGCAGCACTGACACAAGTGTTCAAACTCACACTGCATTTGATGGAGCAATGTCACCTTAAGGAGACTGCAAGCTGGAAGAGGAAATAAGCTCAGGGATGGTTCAGGTTTCGGGAGGTAATTTTACATGACAACTGGTCCTACTTCTCTCCCTTCCCTCATCTTAAGGACTTTGCACAGTCCATGGCTTGGCTCCTCTGTTTGCTGTAAACTTGAGACATGCCTATGTAAAGGGAATATTGTGCCAAAACAAACAAATCTTCCACCCACTTCCAGTCCAGCAATCTATTAGGAAGGAAAGGCAAGGCGCTACCATTAAAACTATAAATACTGCCTAGAATGAACCAGAGTAAAGTCTTGTGGTTAACAAAAAAAAGTATTTTGCTCCATTCCTCAAGGAATTACTTAAGTGTTGGCTTAGCTGTGTTGGTACTCCTGTTTTGTAAGCTTCTAACTCATTCCTGTGTTACATACAATTATGGCATGGCTTGGGTTGAAGGGACCGTAAAGTTCATCCAGTTCCAACCCCTGCCCCGGGCAGGGACCCCTTCCACTGGAGCAGCTTGCTCCAAGCCCCTGTGTCCAACCTGGCCTTGA
>JBCJKH010029872.1:0-15237 GCA_039877255.1 Loriculus beryllinus | reverse complement strand
TCTCTGGGCACCCTGTGCCAGCGCCTCAGCACCCTCACAGGGAAGAGCTTCTGCCTAAGAGCTCAGCTCAGTCTCTCTTATATCCAACCTGAACTTGCCCTGTTTATCCTCATTTTAGCTTCTCAGAGAGAAATTCAAACTTTAGCTGAAATAATAGCCTTTAAAAGTTATCTCAGTGGTGACACTTGGGTTTGTGCTTCCTCGCCAGGGAGCCGCAGGAAGTGTGTGTGTGTATTTGTCACTGCAAAGAACAGCTTTGGATTGTTAAGTCAAATTCAGTTACTGCCAAATGTCAGCTGATGAGCTCCAGGCAGGCAATGACTTTAAAAGGTGTGTGACGTCCTGGTGCTAAGGAGGCTTGTTCTGTCTGGGGCAGAAAGTTTTATTTCCTCTGAATGTATAATCACGTCTCCTTGCACGCTTTAATTTCCGGGGACACCGTGTACCCTGTGTTCTCCTGCATTGTGAAACTACAGCCATCAAAGCAGCCAGCTTTTAATTAGACAGTTATATGTAAGGGTGTTAAAGTACGTGTTTGGGAAATAAAAACCATGCCTTTCACAGCATCATGCATAAAGAAAGTGTTTCGGGGTTGAGTTTTGGGGTTTTTTCTAACTCAAATAGGTCCTGGGTATTTCTAGCTTTCAGGTCTGGTGCATGTAGCACCTTTCATAGCCGAAACTGGGTCTGCGTGCACACACTCAAAGGATGCTTTGTACTCCTGTTCCTTTGCTTGGCTGCATGCCTGAAGGAATACACTTTACACCATGCACTGGGCTAGCAAGCGATACATAAACGTGACAGTTTGATATTGTACTGAAGGGTTTATGATATTTTACTGAAGGTTTTACCTATTACTGCCAGTTTCCCTTTGGCCAAGCATTGCTATTCCACGCAAGTACAACTACGTGCCTAACTCCCCCAGGAAATACAGTAAACGCAGCATATTACACTAAATCATTATCTGGAATGATTTGTTACTCTGCAGCTAAACTATAAAGATTATAAAATACCCAGTTTGCTATTCTGATTCATTCTGTCTTTCAGCAGCAGAGGAAGAACCGAAAGCACTTGGAACTCATCTCTCCCTCATGTATTAACTTCCTTTCCTAAAGTAAATTTCATTATGTGTTCTCTGTATTGCTGTTTGTGACTTCCCTGCCTGTTTTTATTCCTTGTTACAAATCTCTTTCATGTGCAAGCTTCATTAACATGCTTCACACCCTCTCCTAAAATAATTTAATTATTTTTAAATAAAACAAGCCTTTGTTATTGAAGGTCCCCTGTCAGTTTCCAAAATGATGGCTGGGAATCATCCAGCTGCATTTATGCTCTACCTACCTAAATTCTCTTTGTAGTTTTAATTAAAATACATTACCCAGCATGATTTCGCCTCCTATTTTAAGTTGTAGAGCACTGGTTAAGGATAAAAAGTTATCTCTGTGAAGTAATTACCCCTTTTTGTGGGCTTAAATAGGTTGAATAAATACCTTTGTTTTACCCTAGCATGCAATGGTAGACTTCTTTAATCTCTAAAGCTTCCTTTAAAAGTAAGATATGTTGTCTTACAGGTTTACATTGGGAAACTTGGATCAGTATATCACTAGCAAATGTTCCTACTACAGTTAAGAAATGTTAAGGGAATGCAAGTCACAGATAAATGAATGCCCTTGGACAATGACAGAAGAATTAGAAGCATGGTGTGAACACGTCAGATTTTCCACAGTAGCTAAGCAGCTGATAAATACCATAAGAAATCAGAATCAGAGGAGAGGCACAGAACATCTCCAGGATGATTAGGCATATTTATTAATAAATGACACTGACATACTAGCTAAGTATATTTTTGGCAGACATTGAACACTGGGAAATTTTCTTTTGAATAAAATTTGGATTTATTTTTTAAAGGTTCTCTTCAACCCCTGAAGTTTTTCAAGGAGACTTGAGCATCAAAGAGAGGTTTTAATCTGCTCATTGGAGTTATTAGTACTGATTTTGCTATCTCGTCTCTTTAGGCGTTCAGTGAAATCAGTATCTAGTCCTTTCAAGAAGTCTCAGAAAATAGACCTGATGCTTCCAGTTATTCAGGTAATTCTGAAAGTTAAGTTTAATCAGAAGAGAGCATCTAACCACAGCGAACCTGTACAGGCAAAACCAGAAACTATTCTCTGCTTTCCAAGAGCCTGTAAGAGAACTGATATCTTCATCACAGATTTCAGATGAGTGACACCTGAAAAACAGTCATGTTACCAACCTGCACTCAAGGTCACCACCTTATTGCAGGACTCGGGGCAGGTATTTCATGCAGCTCCAAGTAATAATCCAAAAGTTAAAGCCTTGTATTAACATTGTTCTTCCCCAAGTTCCTATATACAGGAATTGTTCTGCTGATACGGTGTCATTAAGGCATCCCCTGTAAGTCTGAGGAACCAAACAAAGCACAACCTGGGGCACAACTGATCTGTGAACTCCAAAGTTCTGTTCATGTACTTTGAAAATCATTTAGTTATTTATGCCCCAAGACATTTCTGTATATTAGAAAGCTGAATCCCATTTAAACCCTTTTCCTGTAATTGTTTTACTCTTGTAACTACACAAACCACTGCAGAGTTTTCACATGTGCGTTGCTCAGTTTATGACCACCAGAAAGTGAAGCTGGTTACATCCATTTGCACAAAACTGGAGTTCTGTTATGGATGGAAGACATCTGAAATGGAAATTGGAGTGGTTTTCATGTGCTAATGTATTTAAATGAAATAGACAGCCACCCTCATGTCTAGGATCAATCATTTATTGAGCTTTCTTACATTTTGCAGTTTGTTACAGGAGAGGAAACACTTGCTGATGAAAGCGACATGGTTTGTAACCGTTTTCCAAGGTAATGGAAAAAGTTAAGCAGATTCCCTAGGATGCACATTAATGACTAAGCTGCCAATATTATATCATTTTAGGCAAGTGTACTCCCTATTTTATCCTTGTATAAATTAATTTCAGTACTCCCCTTCTCCTACAGGAAGACTAAATTGTAGCATCTAATTTTCTTTATCCTGAAGTCTCAATCTTTGCTCTTGCTACTTATCTAGCTGCAAACAAGTCAGACAGACTAGTGACTGAAGCCAAAGCCACAGAAGTGGGTTCGGTGCCAAGGTTCTCTCCTGGCAACCTACTCAGTCTCCTACTGTCCCAAAAGGAAACAAAAAGACTCCCAGTTTTCTGAAAACCAGATTCTCTGCATAACAGTGCATTGCATTGCCTCAAAACGGGCCACAGTGGATGTTCTTATAGGAAACAAATCAGGTAACTAACAAGATACAAAGAATTATAAGTGAACTGGGTAAAAACATTCCTAACGGTTTTTTCCCCAGTGGTGTATTAACTAGAATCCTACTTTCCTTCCACAAAAAATATATTTTTTATAAATACATTTTAATACAGATGCCTCTGATTCTATGCAAAAAAAGTCAATGTCACATTCAAACAGGTTTTCTCAGTGTAGCATTAAGACACAAACAGACATCACAGCAGGCATTAACACAGTGATTCTAGGGAGGCAGTTAACTACAGCTTGTGAACAGATACAAAAACACACAATTTCACCCGCTTAGTCAGGCTGTGATTTAGAAAACAACCGAGCTACAGCTTGAGGCCTAGAGTACTACACTCTCCACCTTTACAAAATGATACGAGCTGTCAGTGAGATTTAATATCTGATTAATATTAAAACATTTGTATAAACTTAGTGCTTATGCGTGGGGGGTATGGAAAAGAACTGCTAATGGGCATTACCAGATATCTCAAACTCAAGAGAAAAAGCATTACACATTCACCATGACCTAAAGCTTGTGATTCCATTTAGATTAAATTCATTCTTTTCCTGCCCTTGTCCCTCTCCCTTATTGTTTCCCCAAGATAACTTTAACCACTGGGAGTCAACACAGGCAAACTTATTGAGTGTTTGTGCAACACATACAGTCCTAGATGTTGTCCCTGCCCCCCCCCCCCCAAGGGATAGCAATAATCTATAGTTTAATTTCTAGCCAGATCTAATTAAAATAGAGCTGTTAACCACATATTTTTTAAGTTATGAATAATAAACAGAACAGTTTTATAATACTAAGTACAAAAGTTGGGTATCAGCCTTTTCTTACCTTAAATAGGCCCCAAATTATCTTTCCATGAATAAGAGTTCCCTTTAATTTTTGTCATGAAGATTAGAATTTAATTTGTAGGGCTCAACATGTTGCACTTTTTCTCAATGAACTCTAATAGACTGTCTGCTCAAAATGAAGGAGTTTGGAACTTGGTAGCCTGCAATATTTTACATACAGCCACGCTACTCTGCTCTAAAAGAAGACATAGAAACAGACTATGAGCATGGCAGTTAACCACAAGTGTATTACTGGTGCTTTTCTTTAAAACCCCTGAAGTTCACAGGAACCCAAAACTGAGAAAGCAGAAGAATGTGTTGAGTTATAATTTCCTTGTCTCAGAAAAATTATGTCACTGTTAGCACTCACAGAGACTTAGTTTCTTTTTCTGAGATTGACTCATAACACGTCTAATCCTGCCTTATGACAGGAAACAGCAAGTCATTATTAGCACATAATCTTGATTAGCTCTTAAGATGTTTTCTTTCACTTTCAGAATGGCAGATCCCGAATTTCCTGACTGCTTTGCTAAAACAGAGAAGTGGTGCTAATTAAAATAGTTTTTTAAATACATAGAATTCTTTTTCCAGAGCCAATATATGGTGATTTTGGAGAAGAACTTCCAAAGTAAACCCAATAACGACTCTCATTAAAATACAGACTAATAACTAGTCCAGGAGATTAACAAATTCTCCTGTGAACCATGCTGTTAAGATTTGATTTTCAAATGGTTTATAACAAAAAATCAGCTGCCAATTCAAGGGGGAAAAAAAATTGTGGGTTTCATTCTGCAACTGACCTGAGAGCTCTCAGCTCCCTTTCAGATGGAAGTTGCTGTTCAGTGCTGTACAAATCGTGGCCTTTAACATTAAATATTGCATATAGTTTCAATGCAAAACAAGGACAGAAGTGACATTAAAACAGCAACTGCACTGCACAAGTCTTTGAAGAAACACTCTTCTTTTAGTGCTGTTTATGTACACAATACAATGTCTCTTGTCAAACCTACACATTATACTGCTGCATAAGCAAAGAGAAAGAAATGGCACCTTTCCCTTGGACAGTGATTCCCATGTTTGTAAACATGGGTGTAGGTGACCTTAAAAAGATGCTAGCAAAGTGTTTCTATGTGAAACAGAGAGAATAACAGTGGTAACTGTTGTAGTAGAATAAATTAAAAAGCACCTTTATTACACTCCCCACAGAAAATTTTGTCATTTTCTGTTGTTTAAGAATCTGGACCTGTTATTTGCAGCGAACTGTAGGGACTTCTTAAAACAAAGTAAAACTCTTCAAACTGAAAAGCTAAAGCTAAAATAGGTAGGAATTTATTTCATTGAAAATGTCCAATATTTGTTCCTGGTTTAGAGTATTCCTAGTAATAGGAATAGAATAGGAAGGGGACAAACTCACTGAAAATATTTCCTATCTGATTCACACTGAATTTTCTGTTGGCCTGAAATTATTACCCATAGAACCTGAATTATGAGAACAGCAGAATCCAGGACAGCAGCAGCAGGTAGTTAAACCTCTTAACCTCAAACCTACCACAAAATGCAGAGCGTCAGGAAGTCCATTCAGCAACATACTGCACTATTGGGAATACGATAACTTACTCTAGGTTCATTTTTAAAGGGGCACATCTACTAAAGTTTCTCTTGATCACAGTAATACTTTTATGGAATTACTTTTGGTTTTGAATTCCAAAGTCTTGAAAGGAGGTAGCATAAAAAAGGAGATGACTCTCTCAGATCAGCTGTAGAGAGAGGATACTCAGTACAATAACCCAAGAATCTGCACCAAAGTACAACTGCTCTCACCAAAAATATACAAAGATTTATATTTCTGTTTAAAACATCCATACATTTGAAAAACCAAATGTACAACTGGCAATCTGGGTAAGCACCATTGCTAGACAGCTTTGAAAATCTTATGCACAGAAATGATTCTGACAAACAGCAGGTGAGAGTTGAAAGATACCCCAAAAAAACTTGTATGGGGTGCTAGTTGTAAACACACAGGCTGCTTTGTCTTCAAATTGGTGCATCTTCTTCAAGAGTTGGAACAAAATTCATAAATACTCAAACTTGCAGAATGCCATTAAATACATAGATAGTTTAACAGCCCTGATGCAAAAAACAGAGGGCTGAGGGAAAGACCTAGACTTTTGGAAGCTATTTTCACCTTTAGTAATTATTGTGCTATAAAACTTACTGATCAGGAGTTCAAAGCATCATACAAATAACGAGGAAATTCTTTTACTCTCAGATAAGCTGTAGGCTAATGCATGATTTAATACACTAGAAACGAAAACCAGAGATAAATACAAGTCTTGCTGTGCTAATTACAAGATACTAGTTGTGTAAAATTAGTGAACTGTATGTACTTTCTTAGCTATGAATCTTAAAAATAACCTGTGCTGTACCCTAAACTCACTGCTTTTCCTTTAGAAAACTGGATCTTCTCTCAGAAGTAAAGAAAGCCAAGCCAAATACAAATGGTAACACATTTAATATTGACCACCTGCCCAGATAGAGCACAAACCTCTCCTGCTCTTAGGCAGACAGCTACATTTGGAACCGTTTGCAGTTCCAATCAGCTTTGACTAGAAAGATGTTTAATCACGACTGGAAATGGTATTTTATAAAAATCATTAAAATCACACCTATCTGAGGCTAACATAGAATGTTCCACTTCAACTCACAGAATTAGACATGGAGATATCAAGTATTTATAGAAATATCTACAAACTGCAACTGCTTTTTATTGGTTTAAAGTATCAGTGAACTGAGCTTTAGAGTAAGGGTTTCATGACAGCCCTATCCCTCAGCTATCCCTCACAGCCTTCTCAGCTTTTGCTTTGCATACACTATTTACTCCTTTGATGCTGCTACTTCTTTGCATTTCTAAGAAGCACATGCTGAGAAACTTGGGAAAAAATGGTCTTGAACTTCTTGGACTCTGAAAAGAGAGCTCTTGCTCAATTTTTGCTGTGCATAAAGTCCTACATTATAGGCTTACTGTTACATTAGACCTAATGTTAAGACAGTAAGTCTGACACTATTGGACTTACTGTTTCACCTGTATTAATACTCAATGCAAAACATTTTTAACAAAGGGAAAACACTGTCATAACATTCTTCAAATTCAGATACAAATGGAAAACTGGAAATTCCAGCACTCTCCAACTGCCCTAGACAAATGAAAGCATTGCTCTAACAAGCAGTGCTGAAGCCCTTATCTTAGTATTGAGCAGAGATGAAAGCTAATAGACATGGAAAACACATTGCACAAATAGGCTGCATATTAGCTATGTAAAAATGTTAACTAAAGCTAAAATCCTTCCAATTTTCCTGATTATTCTGCAATCAGTTTGCAAAAACTGAAATTAGTGGAAAATGCTTATGGAAGTTCATAAACCCTCAAGGCTACTTTTGCCTTCATCTGAAATGCAAAAGGACAGTACCTGATTTAAAACAGCTCTGTCACTGAACTATCAGTCTTCACTGCGAGTTTCAGTGTCTCCACCATTAAACAGAGTATTACTAGAAGGACCAAAACTAAAGGATGAAATATCAATTTTTGGGAACTAATCTAAAGATGAAATTTGCTTTTATAAGATGTTACACTTCACATTTTCAATGGGGTGTACAAGAGAAATTGACCCAGAGAAACAAATCAACAGGACTCTGCATTTGCATCCATCCACTCAGGTGGTTTCTCAGATCATATTCTTTATGAAAGCAACCATGTCCTAACAGATATTTGAGGGCAAGAACACAAATCCACAGAATTAGGGCAAAATCCCTCAGGTCCCACAAGGCCATTTTCAAAGCAGACACCGAAAGAACTTAGGGAAGTGATATCCAAAGACCATTTAGAACCGCTTAAAGTTCTGAAGAACTGGGTCTGCTTCAAAGCTCAAAAAAGATGAGACTGGCAAATTTAGTCATGAAACTCCTACTGTGGCAAAGAGTCCTTGGGTTGTGGATCCTTGTCCAGCTGACGTTGTAGGCAACGGAACTGGAGGTGTTGCTATCCCTGACGGCTTCAATAGGAAGGGGAAGGCCAGCGCGGGTTGGCTGCCCATCCTGTGCTCAAGGTCCTCCACTGTATGAATAATCTGCCTTGTTGTGCATCACAAGCTTGTTGTCTACAAAGTAGAAACTGTCCGACTGTGTCTCATATGGATGCAGGATCATCTCTCGAACTGCAGGGGGGGAATAAAAGAATACATATAAATTAATCATGCTCCACAGAAGCCTCACTGAGGGCAACATCCTGCATGGGGTTTCATTACATTCAATAGCACTGCTCAGATCGCAGCAAACTCTCAAAACCAAACTAGGAACCTACCAAACCATTTACTGACATTCATCTTTTAAATAACTCAAACACAATCAAAGCATATTAAGGCACCATACAAATTGTATGCACTTTACCTAACCTCAAAACAGTAACACATTAGAGTTTGGACTGAGGATTTGCTTTTGCTTTTAAATGGCAACTCAAAAGAAATTGGTTCAGGTGTTACAAGTAAGCAGCAGGGCATTGCTGTTTTCTCCACAGACTGCAATATTAGTGCTGACATAAGTGATTTGGGGTTGTAAAGAGCATAAGATCACACAGATTTAGTACTGCTGCTAAGAAGTAGAGAGAAAAAGAAAATAAAAGGAAGAGAGGAGAGAAAATAAAAGTTATGTTCCTAGTAAAACCTCTCAAGCTATCAATGCAGCACATCAAACATTAAACCAGAACATAATGTTTAAGCTATCCATTCACTGGATGTCTTTTTAATCCTCTTTTTCTTGGTTGTTTTATAACACAATTATCTTTTCTTCTCCCCGACACTGAAGCCTCCCAGCAACTGTCTGGTGGGTGATGAGATACATGCTGCTAGAAGACAAAATCTGTATTAACACAGATGCAAAAGCACCTGGAAGTCTTCTTCCTACCCACTTTCTACAGCCAGCTTTTAGGAAAGGGCTTGCTCAAAACACTGAAATTAGCATCACTGTGTGGCCACCCAGTAATTAAAGAGCTTACTGAGGTCCTCGGAGAGCTGTGGGAACTCATAGATGTGCTCACAAGTATTTTTACTGCTAGGGATGCAGAACCCAAATTCAAAATCAAAACTCTTAAGCAACTGATCCCGGAAGTAGTGCCTCTCAATCATGCGGAAGTTATTGATGGGTTTGTCTCCTACTGTGAACTCCACCCTGAAAAAGAAGATTGAAATGAGCTTTCTCACTTAAGCAAGATTTGCAACCATTGCTGAAAGGTAGAAGAGAGCTCTTCTAAAACAAACACCAGCCAAAACCATAAAGCAATGGTACTAACCAAATCATTATCTTTTCTTAAAGCTACGCAGACACAACAGAGCTGATCATAGATTTGTAATATATATATTTATATATAGTTTGTTTCTTTTTACTCAAAAGACATGCAAGACAATTTTACAATTAAACTTATCTTCAGGGAAGGAAAGATCCCTCCAGCTACACCTCACCTCCCTCACTACCACTCACTACCAGTTCCTTATCGCTCTGGAATTTTACACAACTTATTTGGGTGGGCATTAAAAATAAAGCCAAGTCTCCATGGTGTGTTTCGTTGATGGATACAAGCAGTACTACCGGCCACATCAAAGATCATTTGAGTACCTAAAGCATTGAACATTACTTCACCATTTCACATGCATCTATGGATTAATGTTTCTTTGGGAATGCAATAGAGAAGGCTGCAGAACGTTTTCCAAAGCTGGCACAGCCTCTGACAAACTGTAATGCACAGAAAAGCACTGGAATGTCTGGTAGTCTGTCCACCTTATTTTGCACCTTTGAGCATGAATCTTTTCAATGCCATGCCTATTCCAGAGGTAAACAAAAAAACTAAAGGGATAGAGAAAGCAATGCATCCAGCAAAAAGGCTTGGAAATCCTCCTAACAATACGAGGTCTCCATTAAATCAACTTCCTGACAGGATCAACAAGCCAGAGCCATTTTTTAATAGGATTTCAGTTGTTTCCTGCACTAGAAAAAGCAGCCCAGGAGCAATTGCTTACGTGGCTCCCACTTGCCGAAGTCTGAGAAAAGCCGGAGTAAACTGATAGCGAACGAACCGTCCAGCATTGGGATCAACGTCCTTCCTGTCATTGTGTTCACGTTCTGGAAAAGCACAAAGTCAAGTCTGAGAAACAGAAACCCAGTGAAAATGCCTGCAGTCACATGTTATTGAGTCATAAAAGCCAGGAAGCTCTTCTGAGGAAGCCTGCTGGTTACTCCGAGACAGAAGATGGCCCTTTGGTTTGATGCACTTCTTATGTTCTAAAGTGCCTCTGATTCAGGACTGCAGTATGACACTGAGCAAGCCATTTCACCTTAGCATGTTTGGTTTGCTAGCTACAAGCTACAGAGAACTTCCAGAAACCTTCCTAGAAGAGGGCTTGATCAGGAAAAGATCGGTTGTGCTGGGGTTTTATTACCGCTGGCAATAGGTAACACTTTGATGGTTATAACTAACACTGAAAAATGATGAAAAAGGGAAAAACGAAAAGGCAAACTTGATGCACAAGTGATATTTTCCCTTATGGAAATATCATCTTCCTGATTCCTGAGGGAAAGATGTTAAACTATGTACAGGGGGACTCAAGCTGATGAACAGCAATGAAATGAACACGTGGTGACCTCCTCCTCCTCTATCTCTGTTTACAACACCCATCTGTCCCTTCTCATCACAGATGGCAATCATGACTACAGCATCAACGAGTTCTGTTCACTGTGTTGGTACAAAGGGACACCTAAATAATACTCCTGGTACAGGCTGGGCCTCTAGCCCTCTTGCAGCTGAGAGCATCTCCTGTTTTGGGGAAATATATGGAGTAAAATGGGTAGGAAAAGGCAAAAGGAAGCAGACACTAGCATTAATTTGGCCATGAAAATATGTTGTGTGTGCACTCACCTGAAGCTGCTGGTTTGGTGATCTCAAACAAGACTGTGCCAGATTCCATGTCCCGGATTTTGAACCTGGTGAAATCTATCTTGTAAACATTTTCCTCTGGAGTGCACAAATAATCTGCAGAGGAAAGCAAATATAAATGAAGGTTGCCCACAATTACCAAGGTATTTCTGGCTACTCTTTAAAGGTCACAGCCAGCAGTGAGAGCAGCCCAAAGGCATCTCCATCACTACTCTCTGTAATGCAAAAGTGATGTCTATGAAGACAGCCTCAGGTCTGAATGCTCACACCGCCCTGCTTGGACAGGACAGGAAGGTCATCACCTTTTCCCAACCCTGTTCCAGCATCTTCTGCATCCGTTTCTCCTCGGGGCATTGAGAATAGTCAGCACCTCCATCAAATCCTACCCTTTTCTGTGTAAGAGGCTTTGCCTGGTTTAAAAACTGCCCTCTGGCAGAGCACAAGGACTAAGCAGCTTTGTGAGCACTAAGCTGCGCTTAACTGGAACAGTAGCGTCCTCCCTTGCGCCACATTCCCTATCTCCAGCCCTCTGTAGACAAAGGATGGCCTCTTCTCTCCACTGATGCTTGTCCCAGGCAAGGATTTTATTTCCTCAGCACTGAAAATGGTATCGAAGCTTTTCCCTGTAGTAGGAAAACAGTCTGGTAACAGAGCTCTTCGCTGCTTCCACCAGAGTTGGTATCTCTGGGAGAAGACACTGTGGCTTCAGCCTTGCTGTGCTCTGAGACAGCTTCCTGATCAGGGTACCAGCCTCCCCCTGGGCAAAGAGTGGTGGTATTGCATTTTCACTGCACATACAAGCCCAGAAAGCAGCTCCAGAAACTTATTTTATCCCAAATAAATGCATTTAAATAAAGGGTACAAGCCAGGTTAGCTTTTGACCAACTGTGTGTCTGCACGTTGCAGGAGACTTGGAGGTTCTAAGGTGAAAGTAATACTCCAGGTGCTAATTCTAAACCCTTTCTCAGCTACTAATTCCTGCTGCTAGTCTGAGTTCATCACTTATTCCTGTCTGCTTTCCTGTTCCTAAAATTCAAATACACCCATCCACTTAAGGATTATTCATTGATGATCTGAAAACAAAGTATGATCTGTTACTCAGAGATCACACCTAACCCATCACAACCCTTACTTAGGTATAACAAATCTCACATCATGGTTGGGGGTTACTGCTCAAGGGCAATGGTCAACACATCCCATAGATAAGGAGTTAATAAAAGAGTGCTGTGGTGTAGTAAAAGAAGATCCCAACGGCCATACATTGCAAGTACCAGACAGCTAGGCCCTCATGCTGGGATGTGTAATTACAGCAATCAGGTCCCTCTGTAGGGAGAGACAAAGATAGCTGTAGTCAGCACTGGGGAAGATTGCTCCTAGCATGAACTGCGCATCCAGCATCTCTACTTTCCTAGAAGCATTTTATTCTCTGCAAATCTCCTTAACTTGAAGAACACTCCAAGTGCTCACCAGTACACGGGACACAGGTGTTAAGTGTACTCTCTGGACATTTTTATTGCTCTCCATTATCACCACCATCAGGTGAATACTCAAAGGTTTTGCCTTTAAGAGAGAGGACTGTGTTCAAAGCATTTCTGGCATTTGGCAGGGAGGTTTCCCTTTCCTGTCAACACAGCACAAAGGAAAACTAACACCAGTACCCAAGCTGTCAGGGAAAGCAAGATAAAAGCCTAACCTTCTCACTACCACAAGAAAGCACTAATGTTAGACAGAATAGCATAAAACCAGCACAAAATCCTCTCTTTGACAGTAGAGAAGGAGATGGGACAGAAATCTAAATCAACCCATTGCCTTAAGCCCTGAGGCTCAGCAATCCTCAGGTAGATGTCCTGTAACTAGGCAATGACTTTAGGCTCTAACTCATCAGCCAGCCCAAATCTTTCACCCATTTCACAGCTTCCCCTGCTTCAAACAGCAAAGCACAAACTGGCAGAAGCAGGAGCAGCTTCCCATGGCCTCAGCTTCTCTCCCCTTGGCCCACGACAACACTCAGAGAAGCGAGGGGCTGAACCAGAGCCTAGTTCAGTCACCCAGGAGCCCGGGACACCTTCCCTCGAGCACGCAGGCAAGTCTAAGGCTGCATTTGTCTGCAAGTTAATTATTAAGTGTTTTTACTCCTGCAGAATTCCTGCCCATCCAGCACCATGGCAACAGCTTTATCCCCCTGCTTGGCAGCAGCGTTGCTGCAGTAACAGTGTCCATGACTCATCTGGAGGAGAGGAGAGCCAAGCAGAGCCACCAAAGAGGAGTAAACCCTGGGCACAAGCCCCACCAGGCTCTTGTTCATTGATGTTTTCACCCCAACTCTTTTTGGGCACTGAAAATATTTTAAACCTTAGTATTTTAAACCTTAGTATTTTAAACCTATTTTCGGTTTGAAGTCAACATGCCAGTGTCTAACTGGATGACATCTGGGAAGATCAGCTGCCAGAATACTGCAATCAAGCGGTTTTCCTCCTCTGGCAGTGCCCAGTCTCCTAGCAGGAAAAACAGAGGTATATATATATATGTGTATTCCTTTCTGTCTGTATTACATTTGCTTGCTACAATTCCTGTTCAAAAATCAAAGTAGGCACATGCTGGGTTTTTTCCCCCTGCAATACATTACAGAATCCCACAGCTACACTGGAAGGTGTGACTGGGAACAGGCTGCTTGCAATTGGTGGGTACTTCTGCTTTGCTGAGCACTGTCAAATTTGCTAATCTCATCCCAAACAGACTTATTTTTAAACTCCTGTAGGGCCCAGTTGCCCACACTTCCGTGACGCATTTAAATGCATCATGTGCTTTCATTATCCTAATTCACCGTCACCACAATTTGGGACGTGGAGACAGCATCCATGCCTATTTTAGTTAGACAGCTCAAACCTCCACTGAGTGAAGGGAATCATGGCAAGGGAAGTAGGCTTGGTCTCTGAGGACAGAACGTTTCCTTGTTTCTTCCACTTCTCCTCCTGAAGCAGATTTCCCCATTAAGAACCAAATAATCACAGTATCTCCCTGTACAAGCCTTCAGTGCTTTCCTCATTCAGGCCTGATAGAAAGCACAATGTGACCAATGAATGAAGGGATGGACATAGCAGCACAGTCTGAGGAAACCTGAGGAAACCCAAGAGATTGGCTTTTGTCCTGAAGTACTCACATTAACTAGTGCAAAAACAGGCCACAAGAGAGGAGCATTTCCTACTCCTTCCTAAAGCCAGGTGAATTCCCACATCCCCAGACTCCCTGGAAAATGTTTCCCAACTGAGTTGAACTTGTTTTCACAGCAAACCCCTGCAACTGGCCCAACCCTGGTATTAGCAGCTACTTCTCACATCACACATTCCTGCTGGTGCCTCTGCAGCTTCATTCCCATAATCTCAGTATCATGCCCCAAGATCTGCACCTCCTCACCATTAGAGACATTCCCTATTTGAAGACCTATTGTGGTTTTGAAGAGTTTGGAAGCACAACTGGCATTGCCATGGTGGTCTCAGGAAGCAGCAGAGGTGATTGTGAAAATGCCTTCACGAATTCTATTCCCTTTGTCCAAAAGTGATTCCAAAACAACCCCCAAACAGCAATCCATAGCAAGGCATTCATTCAGGGACCTCTAGCTTTGCTATCAGAAACAATGGATGCTCATTCCCTGTTTACAATCCCAGAGAAGAGCTGGTTCTCCTCCAGAAAACCTTCCTTCCCCTCCCCAAACCAGCCAAGATTACAACAGAAACCAGCCAAACAGCCTTAGACAATGAGAGCAGGCCCAGCCTATTCTCTTGCAAACAGTGGCACACTGTGAACCCTGGTGTGTATCTCCAGCCAGTGTATTTTAGCAAGGTGGTGTTACCAAAGAGCACAAAAGGTGAGGGATAATATGGTGCTAGATAATACAAGATGACAGCTAAGGAAGGCACTTTCTCCTCTTACCCTCTACCTGTTATTTCAGTTATCCACTGGATGAGATTAGGTGTTAGATCCTCATCAGAGAAAGCTAAAAGTCCATCCTATTTTCAGATTTCCATCACAACCACCCCACCAGACACATTTTATCACGAGGAGTTCATGAGCAATAGGGTCAGTACTTTCCTTTCAAGATTCCTTCTCCTTC
>JBCJKH010029870.1:0-14046 GCA_039877255.1 Loriculus beryllinus | reverse complement strand
ATGTACTTTAAAGGTTTCAGAAAGAATGCCTCTTTTCTTTTTTTTTTTTTCTTTTTCTTGGTGGCCAGTAGTTCCCAGCTCTGAACTTCACTGAAATCAAGGATCGGAGGTCTGAAGAAAGTTTGACCTTCAAACTACAGAGAAAATGTTTACTACATTAACCTAAAGTCAGGGGGGTTTGTTTTTTAAAAAATTCACTAGTAAGAGATTGACGAGCAAAATTGCACCAATAGAGAAAAATACCGTATTGAGAAAAGATGATTCTTAGAAGAACAATTAAGAATTACTATTGTTGGTATTATGTCTTTTTTGCAGACTATAGATCAAGCAGAGCAAAGAGTTATCATCCTGAGCTATTTGCGTATCATGTAATAATGCCTTAATGATTCAATTAGCATTGATTCTTCAGCTGCAACAATATTTTCTGACTGATCTAGTAATTTAGCTCTCATTGCTGATTGATACAATTCCTATGAGTAATAAGGCAGTTTGAAAGAAATTTATTTAATAATTCACAAATCACTTTAAAGAAGATTTTTACTGCCTCTTCCACTAGTAATCCCTAAGATTTCAGGAAGTGAAATATTCCTTTTAACAGTCTGGCATTTGTAACGATGAGTCTTTCTCTTAAGAAGCCTATTCCCACCTGGTATGGCTGTGATAACTCCATTTTCGGATACTTGCCAGCCTTCAGGTGGAGAAGATTAAGAGAAGGATGAATAATATGAAGATGAATGTGCATGGCATATAATATGCACCGACCACATAGAAACAGCACAGGCAACTTGTACAGTCAATACATAAAATCTGTATTTGACTCTCAGCCAGAAATCTCATTAGCTAATAAGGAAACATCTTAATATTAAGCGTATTCAGATATTAGAGAAGAACTCCACAGAAAAAGGTAAAACTGGTACTGAATGTTGTCAGAGAGAGACACTCAAGTTGTATGACACGAAGAAATTTCTTCACTATGGGAATGGTAATATAGAAATTAATTATAACATCCTCCTAAATGTTTTGGGGGAAACAACTGCTTCAGAACTTCTGGTGCACAGACTTAACTAATAACAGCTTCATGGTCTTCATGATGCTTCCTGCTGCAGCAGAAAAAAACTACACAGAAAACTTCATCAACCTTTCAAAATAGCATCCTCTCCATGATTTGTTTTTGTCCATGCTCCACAGTGCCTCATAAATTTCCACACTGATAAGTAGGTCCTCTCTGAAATGCTCTTTTAATGGGTTTGTATGTGTTTCTTTGTGCATGTACTTATACACACTTCTTATTTCATGATGGCTCCCTAGGCAAAACCTCATTCTGCTTTATTAATTGTCTAGTATTTCCTGGGGAAGGCAGACCGTTCTGGAACACACAGATTTTTTTTTCTTTAAGTCATATTACTTGACATTTATTTTTAACTCAGCGGGGAACAATCCAACTGAAAAGACAATGTGAGAAAAAAACACTTAGCAAACACAAAAAACAAATCAGAGAAGCCTACGTGAAGCTCTGAGTAGGATTAATCCTCACTGGGATAGATCAACTTCCCTGGTAATTTCAGTCTTTCAAGGAGGATTAATAGCTCTGTATTTAAAATACAGTACAGGGAGAGTTAAAACATCAGTTCTCTTCCTCACTCTGATTAAATTCATTACATGACCTTGAAGAAAAAATGGTTTTATTTGAAACTGCACTCAAGTTACCTGAAGTACATATATAAGCCTTTTGCAAATACAGATGCTCAAGAGTTGACTGCTTTGCTATGAAAGCGCTTTCAGAATCTGGGGGCAAATTTCAGAGCCTTAATTTGCCTATGCTTTAATGTCCTATCTTGCTCCTGCACTAAACAGAGCTAATGACTCTAACCTAGCCGTACTTCACAGGCATGTTGCGAGGCTCCATTCATTCATGCAATATTTATAAAGCTTTCTGAGATCCCTAATAAAAGATTCTACATAGCTACAAATTATTATTTAATGATGAAAAAATGAAACATGGCATGTAGAATGCAAATGAGAGTAAGATATGGTGGTTTTGCTCTGACAGGCTGAGGTTGTCTCCTTCAACTGAGTGTCAACCAGGATGCAAACATGAATGCAACAAAGCTGTTTCTAACCACTGTGCCACAAAAAGCCTGTTATCACAAGGTACTCAAGAGCAGCAGTTCTTTCAAATAAGATTGTACTAATGGCAATTATACTATCAAAAAGAAAACCAAGACTGAATATCCATTGTTGGTTTGTTTGTTCCCCTCCTCCTCTCAGCTAAGGAATTCACACATAGTGATGTTCCATTCCCTCCGCCCCCCTCCCCCCCCCCTTTACTTTTAAGTGATATTATTAATATATCTAGGTCATTTAATAAAAGCATTTCTAGGGCAGGTGAGCAGGAGGTGACACAAAGAATTGGCTGCTACACAGCTGCTTTCACACATTTTTAGAATTAATACAAAGTACAGAACATGACCAACTTTAAATCTTGTCTATTCTTCCCTCAACCTGCTTCTGCCCCTGCTACAGAAATCAGTATTTAGCAATAGACAGCCTTTCGTTCAGCCTTGCTCTGTCTGATACAGAGTCCTGTGAACTCAGGATGTCCCTTATTTCCTGCCTTTCCATAACTACAGCTACCGGCACTCACCCACTTCCAAACATTTTCCCTCTTCCTATGTAGTGACTCCAGAGATCAGAACTACTCTTCACTGCTCAGTTTTTTCCCACATGCATATCTTTCATACTTGACAGTTATGGCTCCTGAGCTTACAGGCATCCTCAAACCTTTCTCCTCCTTCTGTGAACCTATGAAAGAATCAAAAGCACTGGTGTACATGTTCACAGACTCACTTTCAGCTCCATCAGACTTGATGAAGAGCAGGTTAAACTGCCTGCCCAATACCCTCTCTCTCCATGCTTACCAAGGCAGAAATCTACACAAACATCACAAAAAAGCCTTTAGAAGCTCGGTGCATCAATCATACAATGTAGGCATGACACTGCTGCAGCCAGTGAGTTAGTGAGTTAAACCCTCACTACTGAAATGTGCCACGTGAAAACATACCTAGAAGAGCCATTATCTCAAAGGGACAGCATCTGGGACCTTGACTGCTTAAGAGACCATAGAATAAATGTTTATAGATCCAAAGGCCTTTCAACACAAAAAATGTTCTTTCTGCTTCAGAACTGAGGCATGGGACGCTCACTTCCTGACAACTGAGAAAAGCTGAATATTCACTGCTTTCCATTTAGCATAAGCAACTCGGGTCTTAGTGCTCAACTCAGTTTAAAGGAAGGAAAAACTCTTCCATGACATTATTTTAAGCACGGGATCTCATCTTGTATTCTCTCATTAAAAGGTATGACCATAAGAAAGGTAAGGAGAGAAAGTTAAATAAGAGACAGATTGTTAGTTTTCCACAAGCCTGCTTCAGAGGATTGTCTGTTAGTGGAACTATAATACTGAACTATGTCAGTGCTTGGTTTCTTTATTTTGCTTCTTGTGTTAAAATTGTGCTATCACACCTCTGATAGAATTTACTCTTCTTCTCTTGTTGATAAAAACAGAATTTCAAGGAGGTTTGAACAATTCTGTGATTCTGTTTTCTACCATGTAATCTAGTCAAATCTTTTAAGAAAGGAAGAAAATACATGAAATAAATTTTACTATATATAATTTAGAGATAATAAAAGTTATATATGAACAGGAGAACACGTTTTCCTCCTCAGCATTTTGCCTATGAATCTCAAAACATACAGTATCATAGAAAGGTAATTCCATTAGATTTGCTATAAAGCTCTCAGATGTCATCAATTCATTTACTAGCTCTCTT
Source organism: Loriculus beryllinus (assembly GCA_039877255.1). Taxonomy (NCBI): domain Eukaryota; kingdom Metazoa; phylum Chordata; class Aves; order Psittaciformes; family Psittacidae; genus Loriculus; species Loriculus beryllinus. Next base: position 10,216 of record JBCJKH010029870.1, on the reverse strand, counting down.
GTGAATTCACACAACTGTAAAGCCAAGTCATAATTTTTCAGAAAGGCAGCAGAATTCTTGTGTTCATTAAAATAGTGAGGTTAACTTCTGTTTCAAACTCCTCACTTTCTGTTTTAACTTACAATCTGTAATGTTCCTTACTCAGCAAGGCCTTTGGTAGAGCCCCAAAACAAGAGGCCAGCTCAGTGGCAAGCAGAAGGGAGGAGAGTAGCAAGAAGAATGTGCTGAGAAGGGCAGTGTCAGAGTAATGCCAATAAGTAACAAGGATATCATGTTAAAAGTTAAAATCATTTTAGTAAGCTGAGGCAAATCTAGTAAATATTTTCTAACAAGATTTTTACATTAAATACTTTTACTCAGCTATGTTACAACCTGAAGACTAGTCAACCTCATTTTAACATGTCTCCCTTTCTGTACCATGTTTATTAGTAACATATAAGCTTTCTGACAATGACTGACTTCTCCTGTATCTATAGAATGTCAAGGACATCTTGTATAGCAACAATTTGCAAACAATAAATTTCTATTAGTGAGAAGTGAAGACCTTACGACATCCACAGCAGCTGCAAAATATCTGGACCTTTTCCAGGATGAAAAAGTGTACCAAATACAAAATATTTTTATATGTCATTGGAAACGTACTTTTCCGTAGATTTACTCTAAGTTATTACACTTGACCTACAACTTCAATGTCAAGGACCATTATCTTTCAACATGTTATACTAAAGCAAACACAATTTTCTGAAGATTTGCTTGAGTTTAAAAGGATAAATTAAATTAGCACAACTCAATCATATAAAAAAAAGTATCTTCTCCTTAGATGGCAGCTCCACCATTCTTACTGTCTTGCCTGCAAACTAAAAGTGACCTTTTCAATAGTGTTGATTGTTTTCTAGCAGTTTAGTATTGGTGATTTGTGGCTGTGGGATCCTGACAGGAAGTTCAGAAAATATCAAGAAATACTGCTGACTGATTCCATATGAACATTTTTCCCACAGTTTCAGTGGGTTTTCGGATTCAGAGGGCCATATTTGAATGACATTCCATTCTGTGGAGCTACTTGTTGAGTCATCTATTAAAACTGAACAGATTAGTGCCTTTAAGGTACAAAAAGATGTATTACCATTGTCTGTGCACTCACAAGGTGCAAATCAGCTGAGGCTCCTATGCCCTACTGGACAACCAAGGACACCGAGTTGAACCCCAAAAAGTAACATTTATTTTGATAAAGAGGACAAATTTTGCTGTGTTTATGTTAAATATAATCATGTTTAAAGTGAAAGCTCACAGTAAAGTATATTACAAAATCTGACAGTGCTTTTTAAAAGTCATTACTACACCCTTTCCATCTCCTTGAGCACAATGTCAAATTGCTCCCTATTGTACATTTATTAACATTTTGTCCAGTCTATATTTAAATGTGTCAACAATAGAGCTCCCAACATTTCTCTGTTCCACAATCTATTCCACTCAGGTCTAAAATTACCCTGTTATAATTTCCTGTCATTATCTCTATTTAACCCTCTAGTTCCATCCTAAAAACGTCCTCTTCAGTTTTAGACTGACATCATTCTACCGTTTCCCCACTTGCTCTTTACTATTGGACAAACAAGCTATAAGAAGTGGCAATACTCTGGCCAGCAACATCTAGTTTAAGGCTCTTAAATGCTTCATATTAAAAAGTACTCTTTTCCATTGCTCATTAAGAACATGCACCTGTCTTGCTAGAAATTTTTCAACCTGCCTCAAGCAGTATTTAGGGGGATTTTTTTTTTTTATTTCAGCCAAAATAATTGTGCTATTAGCCAGTAGGAAAATATTCTTTCCTTTGTGTCTAAGAACGCCAGTGACTTTTCCTTTGAGCAGCCCTAGCATGGCAGCTTGAGAACAGAAACTTGAAACATGAATAATCTCTCCTCTTTCTATTTTTTTTCTTGCTTTCACTTTTCTTTTTACACACACTTAATTCAAGCAAAACTCTTAATCTCTCAAGACAAACTCAATGCAAAAACCTATATTTCACAGACAACCACCTATTGCTTTCATTAGCACTGTGATTACCCTTCTGTGCCCTCATTGCCTGGAGCATTCACTTACGGCCTGTCCTGCAGGGCACTGATTATCCTCAGCTTCTTCTGAAATCAACTGAAGCCAAGCACACTACCTGGACACAGGAGGTCCTCAGCCACTGACAGGAGCAGGTACTTACAGATTAGCAACATACTGAAAACATCACAGGAGCAGCCACTTGCTAGTATTAAAACCACCTTTTCAAAAAAAGAACGTCTTATTATTGATGCAAGCAGGGCCTGCTGTACTTAAAGCATGTTATTAACTGTAATGAAATATGGCCAAACTGTTACAGCAGCAAGGAAAAGTGGAAGAGAGGAAGTGTGATATACAGCATGTGCTTTGCATACTGCATGGGCGCATCCATCAAGGGGTACAAAGTCTTCCCTGCTCATGCCCTAATAACCACTATGAAAATCAGCTGCTATGCACAGGGGGAAAGAGGGGAATGAAAGAAGGGGAAGTCTGACAAAAATGCATGCTTCAGCATATGTTATAAAGCAACAGCAACAATGTGAAGTACCTTGGGACAAAGATCTGTTTCTATGGCCCATCAAGTCCAATTTAAAGCTTATTTGAACTAATTTGCTCCTTCCTACAGCTGAGTCCTTCAGAGCAAAGTGATATCATATGGATGTCCAAACATTATCTGATCTTCTACTTGAGTAACTTTACTACAGCTCCAAAGCTTGGATAATCTATTCACTAGGAGAGACAGGATAGACTGACAGATCACTAGTCTCTCAAAACCAGCAGAAATGAATGAGTCTTAATATGAGACTTATATCCAAGCCTTCTGGTTGATAATACATTAAAGGAATATGTGTGAGGTTAGATATAGTATGATTATTACCTCCAGTTGTGTAATGAGTCTCAGACAGAAATGAAAGCCACTGTCATTCCAAATGAAATACTCAAGGCAAACCTCTACAGAAGTGAACTGTTGCATGCACCCAAATAGACTGAATAGTATGAAATCTGTGTTTCAATAAAAATACCTTGGGAAAGTTCCACTTTTACCTGGTTTTGGTCTGGAGGGTGATATGTTTCTCAACTTGCAGAATAGTTCAGCTAAGTGAGGCCTTTACAAAGCATAGCAATGCAATCTTGTCGTGGAATTTTTGTGGAGGAAGCCAAAAAGACAAAAACCAGGAAAACTATGGGTTGTGATGTCTCCGGATGCTACAGAATAGTAACTATTCTACATTAAAAATTGTGATTCCCTTCTTTGGCCTGTCTTGATATCCTACTGATTCATTAAAAACTGTGAAGACCACATAATTTGTAAATTTAGAAATTACTACATTTCTAATAATTTACTTTTTAAGAAATTATTCAGAACCGAATAAGAAATAGGAATTACAAAAGTAAACTTCAATGCAAAAGGAAAAATAGGAAAAAATGCTACAGCAACCAAACACCTAGATGCTTACACTATACCTTGCATTTAAAAAAAACCAAAACAAAACAAACCCTTTTATAATCTCATGTAATTGTTTACACTCCCAATATCTAATAATGGAAAACAATTACGAATTCTCAAAAGACACAATAGAAAATTGGCTATTGGTCTTATAAGCAAAATGGAGGTGCTCTTTAATGCATTTCCATTTCGTAGGTACAATAAAAGTCAATTATATGTAAAAGATCTATGATAAATTAATGGTCTGGATTCACACCATCTATGAGCAAAAATACTCCTCATTATCAAGTGTTGCCTATATGATGTCGGGAATACCACCAACATACTCATTTGGAAGATCTTCTGAGTTTCCATTATATATGAGCTCACAGTAGCCGTAAAACATTCCAACTTAACTTTCACATGTGGAGAAATGAATAATATAAACTACTTTGGTTTTCCAGCAGAGGATGAATGCATATATGGAGATCCCACTCCTAAGTGGTACTATATCTAGGAACTATATTTTCAGAAGTAGGTACAATTTATATCTTGACACTAGTTTCCATGTATTCAGATATTCACACAGCCATGTTCAAACAGTTATGCCTGCACATAGCTTACAGTTGCTCTGCTACAAACGCAGCCGTGGAATCCCAGAATTCCAAACAAGCTGCAAAGCTTTCCTGATAAGCTCAGAAAATACTTGGGCAGTTATCTTGACTTGAACTCTTGTGTTGCTATGACTAAACAGATATTGCTAGCCAACCTAGTCAGTTTTAAACCTAGCTCTGCTACTTTTGCACAAGCTGTTCTTCTGAAATCTAGCAGCTATTTAGATTAAATGAGAAGCTGCTTCTGAATCTTGTAACTCCCAAGAGTCTTCACATGGTGTGTATCTGGAAAGTATCTCCCACTCTACAAGCCCCAGAATGTCTAGAAACAGGTATACTTCTCTTTAAAGCTGCTGGAGACTTGAACATATCAGGCCAGCACTTCAATTTGTAACTAGACAATTTACCACTTCGCTTCCCGGCTCCCTCTTTTGTGGTCCTCCAATGTTTCACAGAGCTGAAAGCAAATAAGCTGCATCCCGACGTCAATTTTCACTCTCTCTGGAAAGAGATGTGAATACATCTGAAAACAGATGGAAAATGTTTTTCCTGTTGCACAGTTTGCAGATGCTGTGGCCTTACTTATGCCATGTCAACCTCACATCAGAAACATGTGCCTTGGTCACCACATGGTTGAAGGTGCTGTAATTCCGCATTTGCAGAGCAGCTCCAAAGCTATCAGACTGTTCAGAATGGATTAGCCCATTTGCAATTCTGCTCAGCGAAGAGCTGTCAGATTTCGTCCGCCCTGAGTGCTTCCTGTGGGCTGCTCAGAGTGGTATTTTGACTTGAAGGTGATCTCACTAAGTTTTAAAACCCCAGCTGGAAAGACCATATATAACATAGAAACCTCTGTACTGACTTGACATCATCCTTGTTCCAGGGATTCCATGGGTCTGTTGAAGCAGTTGATCTTTGTACTTTATCATAGCCGATCTCTTGATAGTAAAATTCACTACTCTACAGTACCCATTTTGTTTTATATTCCTACCCATTTTTTTTTATTAAACAAAATCCTTCAGCATTTTTTAAATATCAAGGGGATTTTTTTAATGATATTTATTTAATGATTTCTGCTGGCCTTATGTTTATTAATGTTACATCTTTCCAGGCCTCCCTTCTGAGCCTTTGAATGTGCAGGAGAGAGAGGAATAGTAGGATGCTGACTTTGTTTTTAATCTGTTTGCATTTTAATACTATCTTATTTATTTAGTATTACTGATTTTGTGTTTAAATGAACAATTTCTTGTTTCAACAAACAGAATAAAACAAGAAATTGAGGGTACTTTATAAATAAGATCACTATTCTAATTCCGCTGGCGTGAAAAAAATAGTCTAGGATGGGCTTCTGTTCATAGGCATTATCATGTACAAGCAACCACAGTTAACACTGGTAGCAGCCCCAAGACTGAGGCAACAGTGCTTCCCATCAAGATCTAAATAGCACCTGCTCATTTCAGATCTACAGGGTGGTCTGTAAATCAAAAATGCAGCTGTTACCCAGGTCAGGGTCACTAAGGATATTCTCTTTAGAGTATGGAACAAAAAGCAAATCTCCTGGGAAGAAAAAAGGAAAAAGAGGTAGGTAAGTATTTTAAAAATGAGTGACTTAAGAGGAGAGCATAGAGGGAAATATTCCTGACAACAGACCAGTGTCACTAGGATCAAGTGACAAGAAGCACAAGCAACCGAAAAAGATGACTTTGTTTTCTGTAAGACCCTAAATTTCAAATGAGAATGCCCAAGCCTGTACAGGCCACAGGCAGTGCAGCTTTCACCTTGGGGCAGATTTGCAGTGTTGCAGGGAATTGTGAGTGGGTTCAATGGTTCAGGTATTTCCTGAAAGCTGTTTTGTGAGAAGGTTTCACAGAATCACAGAATGGTTTGGATTGGAAAGGACTTTAAGATCATCTGTTCCAACACCCCTGCCACAAGCAGGGACACCTTACACTAGGCCAGGCTGCTCAAAGCCCATCCAACCTGTCCTTGAACATTGCCACGGATAGGGCAGCCACAGCTTTTCTGGGCAACCTGTGTCAGTGTCTCACCACCCTCACAGTAAAGAACTTCATCATCTGTAAGACAAAAGGCTGGAGCTACAAACATTCAGTATTTTTTACCAAAATCCTCTGATAATCTCACAAATATTTTTCATTAGAAGAAAATTCACAGTACTTCAGAACATTTTTCAAAGGTATACTTATGCTTAAAAGCCTGTCAGGACTTAAGTCCTGACTTAAGTGCAAGCCAAACAAGGAAGGTAGGTGAATTACCTAAGAAAGTAAATAATTTGCAATAATTTAATCCAGTTGGTCTAGATATGATTTAACATGCACCGTCTCACTCATTAAGTGTTACTATAGCATTAATGCATAGATATAGCATAAACAAGCCTGTACCCAGATACAAAATTAGAAATGTTTCGTCACACAGTAACACATGCGGAGAAAAATGGAGTAGGAGAGAAGACAGACTTCCAAGATAGCAAAAATCCTACTGAAATTACCCTGCCATGGCAAAACTGAAAAATAAACACATTACTGCAACCACCCTCCTACAACATTTTGCACAATGAGTGGATGCACTTGGTAGATAGGACAGACCGACATAATCACAGAGCACCAGGGCCCTTGCTTAGACCCTATGCTGTGCCAACCATCCCGAAAGAGTTAAGCGTCGCATTGATCTGAAGGGATACCACACACACATCTGTTTAGCACACACTGACTAATTGCAGCGTTGGCAGAGTGTGGAGGGATGCCAGCCCCTGCTCTCATGCGCAATACGCTGGTTTATGCATTGATCTGCTTTTCTTGTGTGGGTTTTAAATACCCAGATAAGCCTACAAAGCTGCAAGAAGATCACATCAATATATTTACCCCACAGGCTTCCCTCTCCCTTTCTGTCATACTGTTATGTGTCTACCGAAGGTCTGTTGTAAAACAATCTCCTGAGCCCTGTTGTGTTGTAGCTTTCTCTAATGTTAACTGAACTTCCCCTGGTAACAGAGACACAGCACCTCAGCAGCATTCCCACTCTCTTCTCTGAATAGCTTACCATTTGATAGTGGAGCTATTCAAAATGGCACCTAGTGTTTTCGTCCTAAGATTTCATTGCTGAATTATTGACGAATTAGAGTGTAATTTTAAAGGAACTGCAATTTAGCGAAACAGCTAGGTAAGTGATAAATAGAGGGTTGGCACATTTGCTCTGTGGTAGGTTTTGCCTATAACAGTACTACGTCTAATTTTAAGGTCAGGACTCTCATTTTCAGGCAGCATTTAGCTTTAGGAAGAACACCTAGCAAGGCATGAACATAAATTCGTTCACCCTCGTAATTTCTACAAGAGGCAGGCAGGTATTATGATCTCCATTACACAGGAAAATCATCACCGTCTAAGACTAGCTCTGACTCCAGTCACCAGAGAGGAGGCATTTCAACCACAGTATCTCTGACAGCTGGCTAAAGATTTTAGAATTAAGTATTTATTTTTTCCAGAAAGATGTTGATAAATTAACATCTATGCATGTAGCAACAAAGATGGATTCTCCAAATTAAAAAAGGAGAATGGCGCAACCAACCTCAATTTGGCAGTAAGAGAAATCTAGATAAATAGAAAATAACTCATTCTATTCTAATGGAAGAAGGGAGTTTAAAACTTTTCTTCAAGCAAGTATAGACATTAACATGGAAAATGAACACCTGTCCTACTGCTCTAAAAGAAGCATCTTTCTTTACTTTGAAAGACCTCCCCATGTACAGAATGAGTTAATATTTTAAATGCTACAACATCTCACAGGAGACAAGACAGCCTTTTCTGCTCATTTCTCCTAATTGTTTCTGAAGTCCAGATCAAATAATATCCATAACGATTTTTAGAAGGATAAATGAAGCTGTCATGATTGGGTAGCAGTTGTCTTGATGTGAAACTTATAGATATAACTTAGGGAGTTTATTAAAAAAAGGAAAGAAAAATAAAATTGGGTTATTTCCTCCAGCAAACATTCCAGCACCAGATGAGAATTAGAACAAATTCTACCTCACCGCAAAGAGGGATAGGATTTGTGTAACAGCAAGAAAAGCATTATGAGACAGGGATTATTTCTGACTAAGAGAATCTAGTTGTAGAGAATACAGACAGAATAGAGGCAGGAAAAAGACTGATTCAATTTCATGCTAATGTGAGCATACAGTGCTGGAAATCACTGTTTTAAATTTATCAGCATCTACTTCTAAATTATCAAGTACTAAATACATTGTTAAGATTGTTCTTCTTGATCAGTTCTCCCCTAAAATGTAATTGGTTAGGGGATGTGTTTTAGTACCTTTTTGTATGGTTTTGCTGTTGTTTTGTTTCATCCTTCATATTTATCAACTTCCAGGGAGTCATTGTATAAATATATATAGGGTTTTTTTAAGGAACTGGTTTTACTTGTGATTGCATTAGGTTGGAATAAAGAGCCAGACCTTCTTCCATATCCTAAACAAGTTTGGTTTTTTTTAAATTGAAATGTATAAGATTTTGCAAGTGACTCTGTGAAGTATGCTTACTTATTTTTCTAGGAAAGGGAACCAAATAAGAAGGTACTAACAAAGTTGCTTTTAAGGTTATTGTATTAATAAAGGTCAGTCCAAATCAGTCCTGTAAGCCTGCCTGTTTGGAACATGTGCCACATAATCCCTACTGACAACTTGTGATTTGCAAATATAATTCTTAGTGTCATCTTTTCCCTGCAGACCTTTGAAAGGACCCTGCTTCAATTGTTTTCCAATAATGTCACAACAACACATCACTGAAGACATACAACACATATTTCTGTACTTCAGCTTCCCCAGTCTGGACTAATCTATTCAGCTTTTTCTTGGCCTAGTTAATTCTCACTTGGAAAAAAACACACAATTTTAGATTATTTTTACTTATTTGTTAATATAATTCCAGAATACGACTCTGGTGGAAGTATGGAGAGAATGGTAATGGCCAAAGGAAATCTCCAAAATAGAAAGATTTCTGCTGGCTTCAGATCCTAATTACCATAGCAGCAAATTCAACACACTACCTGTAAACTAGATAGCAACAGATAAATAAAAGATGGGAGAGATCATATTAAAACCTAAGGGTCTGTTTAGCAAATTCTCTATTTCTACCCATGAAAACAAGGAGACACGTGTGTTGTTTTGACTTCTGGCACCCCTAATTCAACAGAACTGTGCAAAAGGTCTCCCTGGTCCTCATTTCCTGTTGCAGTATTCCGCAGGCATCCTTCGTGAATTAATTTCTGGTAGGTTTATATAATAATACAGCTTCACAGAAGCCATTCTCTTTGATGATGAATGAATGTTTCTTTTCAGTTTTCCACGAATGAAAAAGAATGCCTAATCCCAGATGCCATCAACTCACTAAGAATAACCTAATCTTATGTAAGATCAGGTTGCTCTCTGAATTGAATGTGGACTGCTAATGCTCATCTAATGACAAAGTGATTTGTGTTTACAAGTCTAGGGGATACTTCATGCATATGTTATATTTTACATTCAGGCATATAGAGAACTGAAATCTATGTGATAAACTGTATATTCAGATGATATTCAGATGTGTCATTGGTATTTTACATACTGACCTATTTTGTTTTAACATTTCAAACCACTGGGACCTTGTTTGCACAGCACAATTCAGGTGGACAGAGAAGCATCTAACAAATCACTATTATATCATTGTAAATTACATCATCCATCAGATTAGCTAACCCAGATTAGCTAACCATGGTTATATCAAGATGCTGAATCCTGCAGCCTGCCCATAGCAAATCAAATTTATTTTTAAAGTTCAGAAAGTTAACAGACTAAGAACAAAGGTAATAACAAAGTTTTTTTCCTTCTTCAGAAACCTCCCCAGTGATGTGGACGGATTCTTGTTTGAAGTTTGTTGATTTCCTCATTGTTACTTTGCTGGGTACAAGTGAACAATGCCGGGTATAACTAGACCTTCTAAAGGTTAAAAAGAAAATACTTAAACTGCATGGCTGGGATTCTTCTCTGATACTAATGTACATGACAACTATCTCCCTATGCAAAATGGAAATCAGGAAAGAGATTACCAAGTTCAGTTCTACAACAACGTTAATGAGATTT
>JBCJKH010029869.1:0-11034 GCA_039877255.1 Loriculus beryllinus | reverse complement strand
AAATGGTTACACCCAAGAGATACTATCGTGTGTTGCACTTTATCTTGGAGCACTTCTTCATTCAGACAGTGCTTGTATCATCCACGAGCAGCTAGCAATTACTTGCTAATCATACACCACAATGAGATGACTGGGCTTTCAATATTCATTTGCAGCTTTTTTCTTCCAGTGTCCCTTGGGCTCTGTGCATCTGCGGCTGATTTACATTATGTTTGTTTCTTGCTGTCTCCTTACGTTGTTTTTGCTTTCATGTGGTTCCCCTAATTACCACTCGCCTCGTCTCAGCTCTTCTGTTTTGTGTCATTTGCGCTGCTTGGAGCAACGGTTTAGTTTCCATGGCCCAACAGTCCTCCTTGCTACCACTGGCTGTTCTTATCAAGTCTGCCACATTTGCTCATCCGCTTCCATTCCAAGCAGTCCAGAAGATACCTGTAAAATTCAGCATTAATGCTCTTTTTCCTCTCTTTTCTCATTCACTCTTCATCAATAATGTGAGACCGTTCAGTAAAACCAGTCTGTGCTTTTTGTTATTATTTTTGAGTAAATATTGTCATCATTTCCATGTCACAGGGTTGGAAACTATACGGTGGGTTTTTTGGTAGACTGAAGCAAGCAGGTTAAGAGGATCGATATTTTTTGTGCCTTTGTAGAAGAGTCTTATCAAAGTGTAATTGAAACTCCTTATTTAAATGAAAACTCTTATTTTGGGTAAAGCAAATGGATAATTGCTTTATACTAACATTTTGAGAGATGTTAGAAATGTATGTTTTGCTAAAAATTAGAAATACATGTGCCTGCAAGAAAAGAATATCTGTCATTAAACAGCTAACCAAAGGAGTGGGCTTTCTTGAGTTTCACACACCCTTGTGCCAAGTGTCCTGGTACTTTCTGCTAATGGATTTTTATGGAACAATATTTGATAGCTGCCTCTACAGTCTGGGCTTCATAAAATGCAACCCTTTCTCTATGGATCTTTCTTGCCCTTGCAGGTGTTCCATGACATTGCCTATAAAGCCAAGGACCGGCAGGACCTGATCGCTGGCATCGATGAGTTTCTGGATGAAGTCATTGTGCTCCCCCCTGGGGAATGGGATCCAGCCATTAGGATAGAGCCCCCCAAGTCTCTTCCTTCTTCAGATAAAAGGTAACAGCAGGAGACAGGCAGGTTTATCTCTCTGATGAGCTACAGTGTGCATCAGTTCTGAAAAGGTGATTGGAAGAGCTGCTGCTTTGGGTACACCAGGTTTATTATTGAGCAACTTCAGTGACTGCATCTGCCTGTCTGTGTTTAGAATGTACTAGAAGTAATTTTGGGAGATATATGGGTGCTGAAATACTTGTGCAGGGTGCCCAGAGAAGCTGTGGCTGCCCCATCCCTGGCAGTGTTCAAAGCCAGGATGGATGGGGCTTTGAGGAGTCTGGTCTAGTGGAAGGTGTCCCTGCCTGTGGCAGGGGGTTGGAACTAAATGAGCCCTGTCCAATCCTAACTATTCTAGGATTCCGTGATGATTTTCAGGTCTTTCTTAACAGCTGGAGGGAAGATGTTCTTGCAGTTCTGTACCCTTCAAGATGATGTTGTAGGCATATAACCTACATAGTGATTATCCAGGCTCTTTGGGGTTCTGCTTGGTATTTTTAACAAGCTGTGTTCCAGTTGCTGCTGGCAGGTCAGCCTTCTAGTCTCCTTTGTACAACGTGGCTCTGGAAAGGGCTGTGTAACACTTGTTCAGAGGAAGGTTATGGATCTTGAATTATTGTCAATGGATAGCCATCAGGCAATGCAGCGAGCCTCTTGCCTTCTTGCCTAGGAAAAACATGTACTCTGGTGGAGAAAACTTCCAGATGAATGGAGACACACCTCATGATGGAGGACATGGCGGCGGGGGCCATGGGGACTGCGAAGAGTTGCAACGAACTGGCAGGTTAGTAATGCTCTGCTTAATGGGATGTGCCTGGAGTCACCCATATAAGATGGCAGTGTTCCCTTTGCAGAACCATTTCTGCTCCCCTTCTGCTTTCCATCCTGACATACTGTTTGTATAGGTCGAGCTGTGACCCCAGTGCCCAGCTTGAGGCTGCCTGAAGGGTGCTGAATACTCAGCCTCAGCAAATTACAAAGCATCTTAAATAAGCACAAAAAAAAAATAAAAGAAGGCCAAGGCACGTGTTTGCTGTTGGCATCCTGTGAAGTTAGGTGATCTGTGAGGGATGTAAACATGGCAGGTTTTTCGATTTTGATTGCTGGAAGCACTTTAGCCAAGAGCAGAGACATTCCCTTTTCCAGACATTCCTGTTGTAGTTGAATTACAAAATGAAGGCTTTTACAGGGTAGAAATATGGAAAGTAACAGAGCCCAAGGCTTTACTCTGCTGTATTACTCTGCTTGTATGCCGTGTAGAAGTCCAGTAGGGTGGGAATGCAGTCCAGGTGGCCATAAAACAGTGTGCTCAGCATTTCAGGGTCACCACACACGTTTGTGTGGTGGCATTGTGCCCTCCCTCCCACTCTCTGTTTTCTTTTTAAGTTCTATCAGAATATCCAGATTCTAGTAGGAAAGTCTGAATATCTGAAATTACACATTGGTGTGTACAAGGCAGTTGATACATCCTGTTTCTGGGTCAGAAAACAAACAGTTCTCATGCTGGCAGTGTCAGAGCCACATGGAGTTTATACAGGTTAAATACTGTCTTGCCTGTGATTCCACACAAAGAACACATCTGCAAGTGCAGCTCTCTTGTTCTCTAAGATGATTTCATTTGTGTTTTCACTTGTAGTTCTTTTTCTGGTTAACAGTTTGAAGAATTTTTCCACTTAGCATATTGTTTGGCTCATCCAACCGTTGTGTTTGCTGGGTGGATAAATTCAGGCAGGGATTTAGACTAGAGTTAATGTATTTTATTACATCAACCAGTATAGTTGGGGAAAAAAAAAATACAAGCTTCCTGAACTGCAGACTTCAGTGGTCTGCTGCAGCAGAACTGGGGCTCGTGTTCCTGAAATGTGTTTCTTTCCAGCTGCATCAAGTTATTATCTTTACAGCATTACTTCAGTGATATCCCTGGACCATCACAGCTGCGATAAGACTATTCTCTAATGTAATGATCTCACTCCTCTCAGATAATGCTTCATTTCTGGCAAAGCTTCTGATGACTTATCTGGGTGACTTTTGCTGTGAAACATTTTGCTTGAGTCTTCTCTTGCTTGTCTTTTCAGATTCTGTGGTGGCTTGATCAAAGACATAAAGAGGAAAGCACCTTTCTTCGCCAGTGACTTCTATGATGCTTTAAACATTCAAGCCCTTTCAGCCATTCTTTTCATCTACCTGGCCACGGTGACCAATGCTATCACTTTTGGAGGATTGCTTGGTGATGCTACGGAGAACATGCAGGTTAGCAAGAGCTTTCAGAAGCAACAGATCTGTCATTTGCCTCTTGCCATCTACAGAGGTGTGTGTGGCACTGACCAGGCTTAAATTCTGGGTACAATTAATAGAGATATCCTGTGTTTCCACTGAAATTAGCTTGCATTCCCTGCTGTTGGACAGCTGTCCTTTGGAAAATCATACCTTAAATGGTGTTTGAAAGATGGCCAGGCGGCAGAGAAGGTCCTTGCTCCTTCTATATAGAGAAGTTCCTCTGATCTGCTCTCTATGTTTGTGTCTCAGTTGTACTGTTTCAGCCCAATTAATATTACTAAGTCTGATTCAGACTTTCCATGTTGACAGAGAGAGCGCTGTCTCCTCTGTGTGATTCTTACAGTCCCTGGACTTCTGCCTCTCTGGTGAAAAGGAAATCCTAAGACTCATAGGAAAGTGAGTAAATCAAGAGGTGGGATCAGGAGAAAAAGGCAAGGTCTTTAGAAAGATGAATTTTGTAATAATCATAAAACAGTTAGGGTCAGAAAGGACCTTATGGTCATCTAGTTCCAAGCCCCCTGCCATGGGCAGGAAGATTAGATCCTGACAACCATATTATATATCCAGAGTCAGGCTGGATCAGTAGTGAAGACAAAAGTAGGGGCTTTAAATATGGCTCAAGGAAAGTCTGAAGGAAAGGGATTCTGTATTAATACTGCTGTACGTCCTTCTCATTTGACTGGAGCAGAATTATGCTCTACAAGTGCCTGTGGCTTTTTGAAGTAGAAGAAAACATAGGAGGTTGTACATAAATATGTTCAGTGCAGTCACCTTGAATCTCCTAACAATAATTAAGCTCATAATGACAAAGACTGAATTATTAATTTACACAGGTTTAATTAACCCAAATGTAGAAAAGGGGGGCACCTATCCAGAGCTCTACACTTCCTTATGATAATGGCATTCATCTGTTGAATGTGACAGTCTCATTTCACCAAAGTGTACCCGAGACTGTGAGCTACACAACAGGGAGACCTATTGGAGCAGCAGTGGGGAAGAGAAAACACAGGTTGGTCTGTAGTTTTCTCTGCAGTAGATAAAACCTGATCTGAGTTTTCCTGTTGATTGGAGAAATAAAAGTCTCCAGAAAGACACAAGCTTCAGGAACAGCCTATTTTGAGCTCAGTGATTTATTCTGTATTGAAATGGGAAACTGCTGGTGCTCTGCAGTTAGGAACCCCACTTTGATAACAGGAAAGCTCTGCAGCACATACAAACACAGCATAGCCATTAACGACCTAAACTCCTGGAGCCACAGGAGGCACCAGCACCCGTATCCTATCCAAGGCTTTGTCCCTTGCTTCACAGGGGTTTGTGCTCAGGGAGGAGGGAGTTGGGGGTGTAGCTGGAGAGAAGCCCTGACAGCATAAAGCTAGTTTGTAATTGCGCTTCCGTCCACAAAAGTGGAGCAGAATGCAGGAAAATCATCACTGAGCTGTTAGAAAAAACAGATTTCACCTTTCAGTTTATAACATAGCCGTGCCTCTGTGCAGGAAAACGTTGTCTATGATTTTGTAATTTGTGTACTTCAGCATTTCCTTGCTTCTTACATACAACAACCAGTTGAATTTACTGGTGTTTATTTACGTAGTGATTTCAGACTGAAGTGCCAGCAGTTTGTCTCAACAGCTCACTGGTGGATCAAGGGTTTAGGCACAGCTGGCTTTTCTTTTGCCACCTCCGTTCAACAAACCCTATTCAACATCCTTGTGTGAAGAGGCATCAGGTCTCTTGGCTGCTGTAGGAGCCTAAAGGGTTTTACTGTAGAATCAGAGAATCAGAGAATGGTTTGGATTGGGACAGTAAAGCTCATGCAGTTCCAACCTACTAACAAGGGCAGGGACAGCTTCCCCTAGACCAGGTTGCTCCAAGCCCCATCCGACCTGACCTTGAACACTACCAGGGATGGGGCAGCCGCAGCTTCTCTGAGCAACCTTTTTGACTGCAGGTTTTCAATAGAAGCTCAAAATCATTTGTTCCTCATGCTCAGATGTCTCTGTATCATTAGAGCCAGATCGAAGCGTCCCAAGGCGACCAGTTCAAATTGTTCCTCCAGGGAGCTGCTCAGTGGGATTGGAGTCCAGGTCTGTGTCATGTGTTGCTGAAGCCATTGTGCATTCCTGCAGTGGGAAAGCAGTTTTCTGTAAGACATCTCAGAGCATGAGCTGCACCAAATCTGTGTGCTCAGAAATGGAAACAAGGGTTATTTCAGCTTCTACAACTGAGCAGCAGCACCTGGAAGTTTTCCCCTGAGCACTGTGTCCTCATAGAAAACAGTATTTTTGGGGCTACCAAAGTTCATGCTTCTTGTTTCTTGTAAACAATTATGTGACTGCTGCTGGGTCAGGCTCTAAAAATCGCCTGTCCCGCGCTGCCTGCCCCTGAGAGCCTGACATGGCCAGTGTTTCTTTCAAAGCTTGCTTTAGAGTTTTATGTTTCTGAGAAAAGACACTATTCTTAGCTACAGACACGTGGAAGAATGCAGGGAAAAGAGATTCCAGATGCGCTGGCCGCGAGGGCCCTCTCCATGAGTAATGCGGGAGGAGCGAAAGGGATCAGCTGTGCGAATGCCATTCCTTGTCTCATCCTCACAAAGTCCCCCAAAGGAAGCAGGCAGAGGCTTATAGGCTGCTGTCCCTGTCTCTGTGTCCTTGTATGAAGGCTGCAGAGCATCACAGTGAGGTTTCCCTTCACTGGTCCCTGCAAGTGCCAGGGCTGTTCATGATGGGATCACCAGTAGCACTTAGAAATAGGAAGGACCAAGGCGAGGTGATTTCTATCCACTGTACAGCAGCTTGTCTAGATTGATGAGAGACTGAGCATGTGTCAGGAGCAGGCAGCCAGGCATCTTTTAAACTTCCCTTACCATTTGTTTCTTTGCACAGCTGTCTTGCTGCTGCTCTAATTACCCAGCAATAACAGTGCTTGACCACTGGTATGTTGAGATGCTTGTGGCCAGAAAAATAGTTCATGATTTCTTTAGAGAAAGTTCTGCTAGTAATTCAGTAGATAAAAAACCCCTTCTGGTCTACATAGTAACATACTGCTTTGATATATGACAGTGTCAATAGAAGGCTCAGGGGAGACCTTAGGGCAGCTTATAGTACCTAAAGGAGCCAACAAGAAACCTGGAGAGGTGCTTTGGACAAGGGCCTGTAGTGACAAGGGGAAATGGCTTTAAACTGCCAGAGGGGAGATTTAGGTTAGACATTAGGGAGAATCTTTTCCTTGTAAGGGAGGTGAGGCACTGGCACAGGTTGCCCAGAGAAGCTGTGGCTGCCCCATCCCTGGCAGTGTTGAAGGCCAGGTTGGACAGGGCTTGGAGCAACCTGGTCTAGTGGAAGGGGTCCCTGCCCATGGCAAGGGGTTGGAACTGGATGAGCTTTAAGTTCCTTCCAACATAAACCAGTCTGGGGTTCTATGAACATGCTTTTCTCAGTGTAAACACTAACTTTGCTCTTTCCAAGGAAGAGAGACACAAAACTTACTTTAAATTCTTCACATTGCCACTGATAAGTCAGACAAACTGCAGCCCCAGCCCTGCAGTTTGTCACAGATGGAAAGAAGGATCTGTGCATGCTGTTAATTGCTGGTTGCTAAGCATGTGCAGTGTTAATGAGGCTGCTGATTCGGACACGGCTATAATGGAGCACATGAGCCTGTACTTAAATTTGCCCCTGGTTGTTGGGTGAGTATTCCTGGAGAGGGTGATGCTCATAGCTGCACGTCTTACTCAGTAGAAGATAATGCTGTGGTTGGTCCTTTAAAGCTCAGTCAAGTGTAAAGGGATTAGTTTCTGTAAGAGCAGTCAAGGTAAGGTCCTGTGAGTTCTGTCACTTCTGTAGGATGTACACTTAGTCAGTAATCGTATTTTATTGCCATTTAGATTTTATCCACATTTTGCATTTTATAAGTAGATACTTCCCAGCTCTAGTTGGACACGAAGATGCAAGAATGCATCAAGCATGCTCTTTTATCCTTCTCAGGGGAAGCTGTTTTGCCACACATTGCAAAGGTAATTGTAGAGCCTGTTAAATACAGATTTTATTTGTTGCTGGTAACATCTGATGATCCTTGGTCTCAACACGTGGCTGCTGGATGAAGTAGCCTTGTTTGGCTTGTGTCTCACTTATTAAAACAGTTGCTTGAAAGAGGAGCATCTTATTTATTTAGAAAGCATGTGTGCTCAATCGGAGAAGGGAAAAACCATGCTCTGATTTTCTGGAGGATGTCATTGCTGTCCTCTAGCCACATCTCTGTTGGAAGAGCCCTACCAACATGTATCTTTACGATCAAAAATGCAGGAGATATTCAAGGAGTTGTCAAATCCTTGAAGTGATCTTCAGAAACACTCTCCTCCCCTTGTCTGATGCCATTATCAAACTTTGGGCCTCAGAAATAACCAAGGAGGTTGCTGATTATCGTGAGTAGCTATGAATTGTGTGGGATGAACACATCAGTGTGCACAGCTGTGGGAGAGGGCAGAAGATGGTCTTCTTTTTGACTTAGCCATATCAGCATCGTATAGCACACCACCAGTCACTGCTACAACTACTTATTTTCTTGCAGCAGAGCTAATAGAAAGGGTTCTTCAGTAGAACCCACCTCTCTCGTGTGTCTATCGTAGGGCGTGTTGGAGAGTTTCCTGGGCACAGCAGTCGCCGGCGCGATATTTTGCCTTTTTGCTGGTCAGCCACTCACAATTCTGAGCAGCACAGGACCTGTCCTTGTCTTCGAACGGCTCCTCTTTAATTTCAGCAAGTAAGTACAAGGGAGGAGGGGAGGAATGTCTCACACTAATGAAGCACTAGCTAGGGAATGAGATGGCTCGCGGTGGGGAAGGAAGGGATTTAGGGCATGAAATGAAACATCTCTTTGTTCCTTGTGGAGCTTGCAGTGTGATCACATCAGGGATTTTCGCAGGCACGCATGTCCCCGAGTGCTGCCAGCAGGTGGGTGTGTATCTGCTCAGAGCCTCTTGGGAATACTTGGCCAGGCCTGTCCTCCATGAGAGGTTTGCAGCAGTTACAGTCAGTTGGCTGCTGCTCCCCAGTTGATGTCTGTCCCCAGTATTTCCCATAGGAGCAAAGAAAGAAATCCAGCTTTTGATTTCACTAACAATTTGTCCTTAAATCACTACTCATTTGGAGTAATCACTATTGCTTACATAAACAGAAGCACCTATGATAGAAACAGCTCTGTTTGTTCCCAGATTTCCTCAGTGGAGCTTTGCTGCATTAAATGCTTTTGGTTGTTTTGGGTTTTTTTTTTTCCCTTTTAACTGTATAAACTTTAAGCATAGAATCATAGAATAGTCTGCGTTGGAAGGGACCTTTAAACGTCATCTAGTACAGTCCTCTTGCAATGAGCAGGGACATCTGCAGCTAGACCAGGTTGCCCAGAAGCACATCCAACCTGGCCTTAAATGTCTCCAGGGATGGTTCATCCACCACCATTCTGGGTAACCTGTGCCAGTGTTTTACCACCCTTATTGTAAAGAATTTTTTCCTCACATCCAGCCTGAATCTCCCTTCCTTTAGTTCAAAACCATCACCTTTTGTTCTATCCCTGCAGCCCGTCCTAAAAATTCTTCCCACATCTTTCTCTTGGGCCCCTTTTAAGAACTGAAAGGCCACAATAAGGTCTCCCTGGAGTCTTCTCTTCTCCAGGCTGAACAAGCCCAACTCTGTCAGCTGTTCCTCATAGGAGAGGTGCTCCATCCCTCTGATCATTTATGTGGCCTTTCTCTGGACCCTCTCCAACAGGTCCATGTCTTTCCTGTACTGAGGACTCCAGAGCTGAGCTCTGAAGCAGAGGTTCTGCTTCATCCTCCCATGTTAAGTTTGGTGCAGCGATGATAGCTGACACCCAGAGCCCATTTCATTAGGTGTTCTTATTGACTATTTTACATGTAGGACTACTGATCCTTTGGGTGGTGTTCTGCAGGGAGATCATTTTAGGCTATACAGAAAATGCCACTAATCACATGTAGCCCTCCCTTCCCCCGTCAGGGAGCGTTCACAGCACTGCAAGCTGTGAAGGACTAGTGTTTCAGTACACAAAACCAAGAGCTTTTGAAGTTTAGGCATTACTAAGCTTTCTTTCAAAAGCAGTCGACTGTGATGTGGAACAGCTCTTTGGCCATTGGTGGTTATTTTTAGAAAAGGTCTATTGAATTATTAAGCTGAACAAGGCTGCAGGTTGCAGTAAGGCAGGAGACATGGTGTGTGTTGAGCTGTTGTATCTCCATCATTATATTTAATCTTGTGGGTAGTTACTCAGAAATGAGAGCGTATGCTCACGTCTTTCCTGTGGATACTCTACATGTTGGAGAAGCCTTCTGAGGAACAGAGCCTCTGCTAAGGATAATGATGCACTTACATGTGATCCCATGTGCACAATCCTACACTCTTGGAGTAAGACGATTTCATTTGGTTACTTAACTCACTTGAGTCCAGAGGAGGCCATGGAGATGCTCTGAGAGCTGGAGCACTCTGCTCTGGAGACAGGCTGAGAGAGCTGGGATGTTCAGCCTGGAGAAGAGAAGGCCTTAAGGGAGACCTTAGAGCAGCTTCCAGTGCCTAAAGGGGCCAACAAGAAACCTTGAGAGGGGCTTTTGACAAAGGCAGGTAGGGACAGGACAAGGAGGAATGGCTTTAAAGTGACAGAGGGGAGTTTGAGATTGGATATTAGGAAATTAGACTGTTCCAGGGAGGGAAACTAAAAGCTCCACAGCAGAGCAAGAGGGAGGCATCTTTCTTTTCTTCCTTCAACTGGAATAAATGAGTAAAATCAGGAATAGACATGCTAGCTGTTTGCATCTGGTGGGCAGGTCAGAGCCCAGGTGCTGCAAATGGGAGGAAGAAAGCAAGATGGAAAAATGCTTTTTATGGTTTTGAGAGAGAGAGAAGGTGGTTATTTTTAACCCGAGGAGGAGGTGGCTATAAAAGCTATTGTCCTAACAACCTGCTGGAGCAGATTGGCAGGATTTTTCAAGGGAGCCTTTCTCACAAGGAAGCTGGAATCAAGCGCTGTGTTTTTTCAATAATGCATTTGTGGTTGTTCATATTCACAGCATGCTGTTCCCTGCTGGGAGCAAAATTAGAAAGATTTCCCATCTACTGATTCATTTCACTCTGTCAGTGTGTGTGTGCATGGAGAGATAGCTGAAAAAGCCTCATGTCCACAGCCCTGCATCCTGCTTGCTTGGGTGGGTTGATGCTCCAGGACACCCTGGCTCAGCTCACACTCTGATTGCTGAGCTCTGCTCCTATGCAGAGGCTTTCCAGTCTGGAATGAGTCTGGGTTTTAAATATGGAAGCAGTGGGATGCAAGGCTCTGGGCTCCCCAGGATAGCAGGACTCCAGCCTTTCTGCCTTCCAGCCACAGAAGGCTGGAAAATTTCTCCTTGAGACCTCAGAAATAAAATTAGTCACAGCAAAAGTACTTAGCTTGTTGTATTATCATAGAATCCCAGGCTGGTTTGGGTTGGAAGCTACCTTAAATCTCACCCAGTTCCAATCCCCTGCCATGGGCAGGGGAACTTTCCACTAGAGCAGGTTGCTCCAAGCCCCTGTGTCCAGCCTGGCCTTGAACACTGCCAGGGATGGGGCAGCCAC
>JBCJKH010029866.1:40296-51101 GCA_039877255.1 Loriculus beryllinus | reverse complement strand
CCTGCTTATGGCAGGGGGGTTGGAACTGGATGATCTTAAGGTCCTTTCCAACCCTAACGATTCTATGATTCTATGTTTTGAAGTCTCAGAGTCACATTGGGAATAACTTTTCCTCCTGCCTGAGGTTATGTTGCCAACCAGGTGGTAGATACTTGAGCGGAGGCTTCAGATGGAAGACGGTTTATCAAAAAGGGATGCACTTCTGGTGGGTCTTATTTATACGTGTTAGAGGCTTGAAAAATAGCTGTTTATTCTCAGGGTGTAGAAAAATGGGTATCTAAAAGACTCATTGACCAGATGTGCGATTGCTAGCTTGCTTGGGAAATGTGTTGCTTGAGAGCTGTTTTGGGAGTTTGGATTCTAGTCTTCTAACAGGATAGATGATGCAGTCAACCTGTTGTTAGTACTGGAACTGCAAATAGTTTTTACCTATTTGCTGTGGAGAAGAAAATTCGTCTTGTTTCCATGGTTTTATTGGTTTGAAGGACTGAATGTGTTTAGGATGACTGCTGAGTGGAAAGTAAGGGGTTACCCAGATATTTCCAGGGCTTAGGATTCCACCTCTCTAGGCTGTATTGGTGTAGGCTTAGCTAGTAGTACTAACAGCAGTGTTTTGGGATTCTTCATCATTTGTCTTCTTCCAGTGAGTCACCATCTATTTCTGTGTAAAAGGTCATAACATTAAACACCTTAAAAGGGCTGATCCCTATGTCAATAAACAGTTAAAAGGAATCCTTGCTCCACTAGAAAAGCAAAGGCAACTTGAGCTTCCAAGGAACACCATTTTGAGATGTCCTTGATAACAGTAATAACAATAAAGGTCATGGGAGCTCTGTCATCCGGTTGCTTGCTTAGTAAAGCGGACCCTGCTGAGTCTCAGAGCAGATACATCTGATAACTGGGATAGAACAGCCATGTTTATTTCTAGAATGTGTCAGAAAACCTGTTTCTGGTCCTTGCTTTTCTGTAGCACTCAGGTGTTTATTTACATGGTCTGAAACTCAGTAGCTTCTCCCGTAAACCGGAGTTCATGTCTCTGAACACTTAGTACTTTTCCTTTTCCTTTTGTGCACTGATGGCATGAGATGTTATTAAGAAAGATGGAAGGGGAACGATTCCTGATCTGAGATTATACTGTTGCCCAAAAGGACAATTTTCCCCTGATCCTAGGGCACATTCTTGTCCTCTTCCCGTCTGCTGGACTGAGTCTTTGAGTTGGTGTTACTTTCCCTCCTGCTCTCAGTGTAGTGTAGAGGGGTTATCTTTTTTGGTAGGTCAAATCTGAGTTTTGTCTGTATTGCTTTTGAGGGCACTTGGTTACCTTACAAGGAATTACATTGCAAATATTGGTGTTGCAAGGTACAATGTGGAAGGATGTTGCGTATTATAAATATCACGATGATGCATTGGACATAAAAATCTGTCAAACTGTAACAAGGGTAGCAGTATAGACTTTGCTCTTGGCACTAATCCTTATGATGGAAACAAGTCAAGAAACTCATTGATAACCTTGCATTGTGAGGACAGTGTGCCTTGAGAAAACAAAAGGACAAGTGTGTATCTGTGCCTGGTTGTTCGGTCCATTTGGGTCCTTCCGTTTTAAAATATTAGTGGTTAATTTGAAATTTGAGGACTATATTTTTATTTGAAGCATAGACAATATGAAAATAGATGTCAGTGACCTATTCCAGCAAGTAAAATTAACAGCAGGACACCTGAACATATTAGCACAACCTGTTACTACAAACCTTCACTTCTCCTGCTGGAAATAAGGAAATTACTAGCGATGTGTAAATTGGAAAAGGTCTTTAGTTTAGAAATTTGATTTCAGATTATTTGGCTTGTTCTGTGTTTGCCTCTTGGTTTTTGACTCTGCTGGCTGTGCAGCCAAAAGGACAGAATATGGTAGGTTTTGTAATCTCTGTCCTCAAGTGGGTTCAGACAATGTGGGACAGAATGTTCAAGTGCAGTGAAACTTTTTATCCTAATAAATTCTTCCTTAGTGGAAGGATAGCTGGAAACTAGCCGAGGGTATTGATGAACGTTTGTCAGTTGTTTGTTATAACATTATAAAACGTTGTAATCACATGATTATAACATAGTTTTAGTGTCTGCAGCTACACCTTTTGCTGCATCATGCTGCAAATCAAAGTGATGAGCACTGTGGGTCAGTGACTGGTGCTTTGCAGGTGATCCATGGGATATCCTGTGTGTACTCCTGTAACTGCAGCCGGTTCTTCCTATGCAGACACCACTTCCACTGTCATCCTATACAGCAAATGTACCCTCTTCTAGAATCTGCAGGAGAGGTAGTGGGTCTGCTTCTGCAAGCAGGGACTCTTGCAAGGATCATGAACAGCATGGTTCAGTTGCCAAGGGAGATGGAATATGCTGCTTAGCAGTTGGTGATACTTTACCAGCAAAGGGTAAACTACTACCAAGCCTGGATACTTGAGTAGTTTTAGGCACTTTTCCATATAAATCCAGAGACAGGTTGTTTTAGTACTAGGAATGCAGTCACGAGATAAATGTGGATGCTAAAAATTACCTAAGCATTATACCTGCCTGCCTGATTCAGTAAGAAAGGTCAGAATTGTTCTGCTTGCTGCTAGAATGCAGCTTATTCCAGGAGACAGGCTAAAACTCAGCAGCTACAAAAACTGCAGCAGGCTGGGACTTAACAAGAGGAATTTGTCCAAGTGCAGTGCAGTCCTCCATGTGGAGTAGTGACTCCAGTGTTACACCACTCTATATAGGAAAAGACATATGAAATCCCTTTCGTTTTTTCGTTCCGCTGGGACTGTGTTAAGCACTATTTCCTAGGGGCTGTATTTCGTTGGTGATCAAAAGTGCCTTTGGAGACATTTAGCTACCTGAGGGGTATACTGACTCACATGTGTGACCCGAGCTAATGACACTATGTGCATTCAGAGCAATTCAAAGCAAAGAGCTGCCACATCATAAACCTTGTTTGCTGGTTTTGGTTGAAGTTTTGAGAGAGATCCTCACTTAAACTTAAATGAAACCTACTTCTCTTTTAAGTTTGATAGCACAAGGTGGGAAATGGATATGTGAAGGATAATGAGCTTGATCTTCTTGAAAACCCCATGCCTGACACTGTTTAAGGCCAGGCTGGATGGGGCTTGGAGCAACCTGCTCTAGTGGAAGGTGTCACTGCCCATGGCAGGGTGTTGGAAGTGGATGAGCTTTAAGGTCTAACTCCAACCATTCCATGATTCTATGAAAAGCAATAATCACCCCACTCCCACTTAAGTTCCTTTGATACTTGTTTTAACTGACACTTTTCATGCTTGTACAGCTCTGCTAGTCTTATAGACTGGTTGTGCTGTGTTCATGATAATTTGTGGACAATTTTGAGAGGGCTTGACACTTCTATCACCCCTCTACCTGCAGCAGGAATGCCAAAACACATGTGGTAACATGCCAATAGCAACCAGCCTTAGTGCAATGGCTGAATATAGGTGGTTGTGTAGTTTTTATCAAGTTATTTATATAAAAAATCATAGAATCACTGAATATTTTAGGTTGAAATGGACCTTAAGGTCATCAAGTTCAAACCCTCTGCCATGGACAGGGACACCACCACCAGGTTGCTCGAGGCCTGTCCAAGACAGTTTATGTTTTCTTGTAGTATTTTGCAGGGTATCTCTGAACATGGGGGGTTTATGACTCAGAGAAGCTCTTCTGAATCACAGTCTAAAGGTTTTAGGTCTACTTTGTACAAATGTATTGAGACAAAGGAATGGGAAGAGCACATTTAGGTTTTACTTTGTGCGGTTGCCATGCAATGTTTTCTGTTCTGACTGCCCAGATTTGCAAAGGGCATTGCAGGAAATTCTGTGGGTTGCAATGCTTGTGCCACACTTTCACAGCTTCCTGGTATTTGATAAAACCAGTGGACTTGAAATAAATAATGTCCAATTGCTCTAATTTTAGCATAAAATTAAGATAACTTGTTGACTAGTGTTATTGTTCCAAAGAGCGTAATGTTACCCAGCAAAGCAGCAGGGCTCTTGGATGTGTTCTGTTGGAAACTGCTCGCACAATATCTACAGTAAACTGTTGTCTGTTGCTATGCTACAATCAGAGAAGATCAAATAGTGGATAAACATTGCATAACTCATCAAAGAGATCAAGTTAGGTATATAGGTAAGGGCTGGAAGTAATTGTGTCATGGGCAGAGATCTGAGGCTGGAGAACAGTCTCAGAGGTGCCATGTGCTAAAGATCAAACTGGAGGGAGATCCAGAACCTTGGTGTTGGAGAAGAGTGGATGACATAGCATTAAAACCACATAGGCAGGACAGAACCATAGAATCATAGGATGGTTTGGGTTGGAACGGACCTTAAAGCTCATCCACTTCCAACACCCTGCCATGGGCAGGGACACCTTCCACTAGAGCAGGTTGCTCCAAGCCCCGTCCAACCTGGCCTTGAACAATGCCAGGGATGGGGCAGCCACAGCTTCTCTGGGAAGCCTGTGCCAGTGCATCACCACCCTAGACATCCTAGGGCACTGACAAAAGTTCATGGCACTTCTTTGTGTGATCCCATGATATCATAGAAGGATTTCATCTTCTTCCCACAAAAAAAGAGTCTGGAGAGCTTCCTCAAGAAATATTTCCAAAAAAAAAAAAAAAAGGGTATTTTTCTTATGTTTTAATATTTTCCTTGCTTTATTCCCTCTCATGGTTTAGTTAAATGCTTCTTCACCTTCAAAAGATGATCACTCTTTCTGACAGCTGCTTTTTACAATGTGAATTTTTCACTGTCTCAGAACAGTCAGGTAACAACAGAGTTGTCTTCACTTCCCAAATCACCCCCCTCCTGGCAGTTATGTGTTTCTTCAATATGATTATGCAGATTTATTATGTCCATTCTTGTCTTCCCTTAGCAGAGGAGATGGAACAAGATAAACCACTCATGCCTGCAGCAGCACTCCCTCCTTGCCTATTCTTCTTCTTCCAGGCACACCTTACTCCATCCCCCACTGGGGAAGTGCTTTGGTAAATAGATTAGCTTTGTACTGAGTTCTCAGGGGCAACAAGCAGAGTCTGGCAGGCTGCAGAGGAGGGAGGGTTTCCCAGCAAGCCGCTGAATCACCACTGAGAATGTGTGGCCACTCAAACTGAAGTGAGAGGGAGTAATCTCAGCTCTTGTGTTGATCAGTAAGAAGAGGCTTTGGCAGGTTTCTCAACATGGCTCTTGCCTGAGTTAGCAAAGAATTTCAGGTGATTTCAGAAGAAATTAACTCCTCCACTTATTTTGCTCACTTGGAGATGGTGCTTACTGAATTGAGTTAGACTTCACTGCTTTTCAGTACAGGGAGGAGGAGAAAGCTCCCATTAAAAAGAACAACAGAAACCATTTTAGAGCTCTTTTTTCAGGTGACCTTCTAATAATGAACAGCAGGACTGAAAGTAGCAGTGGTCAAGCTTCTTGGCTTCAGAAAAATGAAACCTATTTTCTGAGCTGGTGATGTTTGTAGTACACATTTTACAGTGTTCCAGTGAAAGTTCTGCAGATGTAACAACTGGGTGTCAGCTCAGAGAGGAACCAGCCTTTTTATGCCTTTGCACCACAGCTAAATTCCCTTGTGTTTTGAGTTTTGGTGTCTTCAGTTGATTACTCGCACTCAAGCATAAGAAGAAATACTACAGAGCTAATTATAGTCGCTTTTAATTAGATCCTGCTGCAACTCCTGCAATAAATTTGAAGGATATGGAAAAAATAGGATGCCAGCAAGGATAGATAAGGCGCCACAGGAATTTGGTATGGGTGGGATACATCGAAGAGACTGGCTAATAATTTACAGCCCAGGATGTAGCATTATTTTCATGGCTGTGTTGTCCTCCCTCCCATCCCTCCATCTCCAGTGCTCAGGCCCTCTTAAATGCTTTTTCTCAGATAGCGTAGAGAATCCAATAGGCTCTTCTGCTCCAGTTCTGCAGCAAGGCTCTAAGAACTGTAAAAAGGGAATTTCCTGCAGGAAACTAGGAGGATCTGAGCTTCCTTTTTATCCCACTTTTGTGCTAGTAGCTGGGCAAAGAAAACAAAGTGTGGTTGATCAATTTGGTGGTGGTGGTGAAGGGACAATGAATAAGATGGATGGCATTGGTGGAAAGATACTACTACCTTAGTAACCCTTAGACCTTTAGTTTTGGTTTCTCATATTTGGTAGAAAAGCTCTGATGAACTAGGGATCTTAGGTAAGAGGTGTTTAAATAGGGTTTGGTGCGTGGTGATGATTTAGTCTGAATATTAGTGATGTCTCTTTGGTTCAAGGGAATGATGTGCACAGTCTGTGAGTTTGGTGCTGGTTTATAACTGAATCACAGAATGCCTCTTCTTGCTGCAGCAGGGAGCATGTAAGTATGGTACTGAAACCATAATGCCCTCCTATACAAAGCCGTGTTGAAATACATAGATGTGTAAGTACCTTGCTGATTTCTGGAAACTTGGTGTAGTAGGTAACAAAGCAGGAATTTCTGACCAAACTCCTGGTTGCACAGGAGCGTGAACCCTTTCAGACTACCATGCTCTATGTCCTGAATGTGAAGCAGGTCTTTGAAAGCTGTTGTGTAAGAAGGTCTCACAAGAAGACCTGCTTACCTAAAGTGTCATTATTATGTACCTCCTGTAACACCAGCCACAGTAGTGAGTGACGAGATCCTGCGAGAGGCAGGACTTGGACATGACGCATTGGGATATGGTGAACTCTTTAAGTCTCCCATGTCTCTTCTGTTATTCTCCCATCATGAAGAAAGTGCTTTAAAAAATTCTCTTAAATATGTATCTGGATGATGTTTTGTTGTTGTTGCACTGTAGTGAATGGTTTGCATGTGTCAGGAAAATGAACAGCAACAGATAAATAGAAATCCCAGAAGAGTCATCAAAATTAATGAGTTCTTTCAGGTGGTACAAGAATTTTCTTGGACACTTGTGCCCTGTATCAGCACAGCTGATTTCCTTGAAAGGTGCCTTTCTCTTCCTCTTGAAAAAGCAAGCTCAAAGGTTTTCAAAGCCTGAGACTTGCTATTTTTAACTTGATGCATTAGGTTTGTCAGGTTGGTTTTATCTGCTGTCTGCTGTAGCTTGCTTAAAATCTGCAGTGACAATAATATGCTGACAAATATGCTTTTTGCTTTCAGCTTTTCAGAGTTACTTTGAAAAGAAATAATCCTGAGTTTTTAATTTTGTTCACTACTCCATGCCTTAGACTCTTCAAGAATTCTGAAAACAAGGCAAGGAGGAAAAGTAAGCCTGCACCTATAAGGCCATGCACAACTTTCCTTACAGAGCAGCTGAAGTGCACGGTTGGGAATATTCCCCCTCCACTCCAGTGTCTCTTTCATATTCTTTAGTTCTCAGACTGTCCAGGAAGGAAGTTCTCCTTGTTTCTTGTACACGGAAATTAAAGTATAGAGGAATTAAAGAAATTTCACTGGAGTTTATGGACAGGTCAGTGGTGTCATCTGAAAAGCAAATCAGAACCTCCGAGTGAAATCCTGGTCTCTCTGCAAAACAACTGAGAGGGGCAGCTTTCTGTACTTCCTCAAGATCAACAACACAACACATGAATTCCTTTCTTCAACACCTCTCAAATTGCCTTATAAAAGGAATTCAGAATCTTTATCTTACTTCTACAGACAGGGAAACTTCAGCCCTATGCAACCAAATGCTATTGCTCAGGCCATTTAGTAGGACAGTGGCATCTTCTGGAATAAATTGTGCATCCTTTCCATTCCAGGCGAGCGCTGCAGCCACCTTTGCCATCCCCTGTGACATGACACTTGTGTAAGGAGCTTGTCATCGCCAGGCAGAATGGCAGAGGACTAATTGGGCATGCTGGCAGTGTGCTTGCTGGACTGAGGGCTGTTCTCGGTGCAACACGTTGCAGTGCCTGAGTGTAACTGGAGATAAGGGAAGCAGAGGGCAGCTGTACGTGCAATGTCATACAAGAGCCAATGTAGCCAGGACAACTCATTTCTATAAATACAAGCTGCAGATGCCTGACCCTAATGGGAACTAGAGCAAACCCCAGAGCTGACAAGGGATTTTGTTTTTTCTGAAGGGTTGGGACACGTATTCTCCTTGGGCAAGCAGAAGCTATGACTTAGAGTATAGATCTTGTGCCCATTTCTTTGAATACCATTTCCCCCTCCTTTCCTTCAGAGTGTTTATTTTTCGGGGCTTATATCCCTGTATTCTCTCCTCCTGATTGCATCCTTTGTATCATCTTGCTTCCTTCGTATCTTCTTCACTGCTGTGGTGGGACTCAGTGGAGCCTCCAAGTCATCTCTAATAGCCTAACTCTGCATCCTTCAAAGTAACTTTAAGTTACATCTCTGATCCATGGAATGGTGACAGGTCGTTTCTGAGTTCTTGACAAGCCTTCCCTTAATACTGACCAAAAAAATCAGATGCATAAAATATGTTCAGCAAGAGCATGGGACAAGTCTAGAGACCTGTGGACAGGGTATATATAAACTAGTAAACTTATAACATGTGGATGTAATAGTGCATTTTAGAGAGTCTCAATGCTACCTCAACAATTGCAACAGATGAAATAGGTACTTTTTTTCTTTTTGAAACACCTCTAAACAAGTAAGTTTGGAGATGAACTGTGTCTTTTCCAAGAGAATTCACTGCTTCCTCATGTAGGGATTTAGGGGTAATACTGACACATGGCAAAAGCTAATAGACTGGGATGGAGCTGGTCTGAGCAGTGTTGTTCTGTGGGGTAGGTCAGAAGCTCTCTGGTAGAGTGCCCAGAGGCTTAGCAAGATGGGGTAGTGCAAAGAGCTTCTTCCCAAAGAGCTTCTTTCCTCCTTTCCTGGAGAAACTAGCACAGAACTGGGCACAAAGGCTGGACCCTGGAGGTGACCGTTGCTTGGTCATAGGGACTGGGCAGGCCTTTGGGTGGGAATGACCCACTCCATACCCAGTCTTTTGGCATCTGCAGAATGGAGTGATGGACTGCTTATGTTGAAAGGAGTCATTCTCAAGCCATTCTCAAATGGGAGTAACCAAGAGAGAGCCTGAAGGTAACTTGGTGGCATGTGCTGCTGCTGAACATAGGCAGTTAAGTTGGGGGAGCCTAGTTGTACATCTCTGGAGTGCTTGGTTCTGCTTCTCTTCCTGTCACTCGTAGGTAAGAAAAAGAAACTGGTAGTGGTGTCTTGAATTTACCAAAGGCAGAGCAGGTACACTGCTATGTCACAGCTCCACTTTGACTTTCAAGCACGTCTTTTCATCATGAACTGTCTCCTCTGAAGTGTATTCCTGATGCAGCTTTACACCTATTCCCTTAGTGACATAGTTTAGTGGTGGCCTTGGCAGTCCTAGGGTAATGGTTGGACTTTATGATCTTAAAGGTCTTTTTTCCAACCCAATTGATTCTATGATTCTATTTCCTGGCACTTGGCATGTGCCCTACTGCAGCAGGGCAAGGTTTGTGTGTTCTGGGCTGCAAAGCAAGCTCTTGGGAGAAGGAATTTACTTTCACTTAAACTTTGTGTCTCCTTCTGCAAATTACCTTTAAAGGCACATCTTGAGCATTTGGTGCCTCTGTGTGCTCTAGTATGCCCATTAGTCGTGTTAAAACCATGCTAGCTGCAGAAGCCAGAAATGTACAATTTAATACACAGTTAAAAATAGCTTGCTTTGTTTCAAAGCACCCTCCCCTACCTCGTATTAATTTCCATGGAGTTGAAGAATTTGAAATTCTCTTGGTTTCTGTGATGGCTGCACACTGAACTTGGAATATCACTCTTTCCAAACAGCATTTTAATGACATCTACAGTAAGTTCCTTCAAATGTACTTAAATCCTTACAAACTGTTCTGTCTTAAAGGATAGGTAAGTGCTAAATGCTCTGCTGTGGTGTCCTATGTTTGTTCATTCTTCTTCTTTCTTGTACGTTCGAATTGAACACATACAGGTCTTCATTAGGTGTTCATGGACTGGTAGCAGTATTGCATTTGCTTTGTTTCTAAGTACAAGTTAATGTAAGGGTGCCATTCTGCTTTTCAAAGGACAACCCCCAGTGGAATAACCCGAGAGGCTAGTTATCATCTGTGGTTATGTGTTCAGGTGCATTAGACTTGTATGTTATCTGATAATTTGGTAGCACCAACTTCATCTGGATCAGGTATGAAATCACAGATGCGTTTCTGTTTCATACCTCAGAATGCATTAGAGCACACCATAGCTGAACTGTGGCCGAACAGATGATATCTAGGCAGCCATAAAACTTGTTCTATAAAATGCTGAAAATCTTGCATCAGTAGGATGAGCTTTTGCAGTTGGATGCTTCATACTGTGTGGCTGTGGAGTTCCTGCTCTGCTGCAGTGCTTCCCAACCCCAGGTTTGCTGTATTTTGGCACTGCAACTTCTCTTCCTCATTTACTCTTACATTTGAAGTTTACTTGGAGAGCTTCAGGTGGAAAGAGGAAGCCATGGAGTTGGAAGAACCCACTTTGAAGGGCAAACTGGCAAAGTTTTCTGCATTGCACAGTTAGTGTGCTGCTCTGAATGTCATTTGTATCACTTACTACTGTTCTTTAAATCAAAAATGCTTTTTAGATTTAAAACTCATTTCCCCTGTTTCCCAAAGTCCTAGCAAACAGGTAGCAAGAAAAGTAAGTATAGTGAAGAGTTAATTATAGAAGGAAAATCTCTTCTGAGGCTTAACTGGAGGCTAATGAGTTTACTTGGAGAGCTTCAGGTGGAAAGAGGAAGCCATGGAGTTGGAAGAACCCACTTTGAAGGGCAAACTGGCAA
>JBCJKH010029866.1:0-40220 GCA_039877255.1 Loriculus beryllinus | reverse complement strand
TTTGGGAGCAGAGGCTGTCTCTGAGTCTTTGTAGAGCACAGCAGGCTCTCAGCGCAAGCAGGGTGCTGGCAAGTTCTGCACAATGATGTCCAAGGTGTTGTTACCACAGCTACGCTTGCTTCAACAGCTTCAAAACCAAAAAAGAAACAAAAAAAAGTACTTCAGCCATATGTGATCTGAGCTGATTCCTGCTGGAAATAAAACACTTTCCAGAAGGACTTGCAGGGCCCAAGCTGGAGGGGAGAAGGGATTTCCTTGGGAACAGCTGTTGAGTTTTCTATTTTATCTCATAGAATTGCCTTGAAGAGGAAGGCACATGTGCTCTGTTGTCTGCCAGGAGAAGTAACTGCTAAGTATGTGATGGATTTAGGTAAAACTGGAAGTAGTGTACTCTGTGCTGAGAGAGTTGGCTGTGGGGAGTTAATATACTTAGAAAATTTTATCCGTCTTAGTGCCTGTGATCCAATTTTTGTGGAGGCACATGTTGCACTTTGAGTGAGGTGTTGAGTTCTTGTCTTTGGGTACAGAACCAGGCTTTAAACTCAAAGAGGTTCAATTTAGTTTAGACAGGAGGAAGTTCTTCCCTGTGATGTTGGTGAGGCGCTGGCACAGGTTGCTCAGAGAAGTTGTGGCTGCCCCATCCCTGGCAGTGTTCAAGGCCAGGTTGGACAAGGCTTGGAGCAGCCTGGTCTAATGGAAGGTGTCCCTACCCGTGGCAAGGGGTTGGAATTGGATGAGCTTTAAGGTCCCTCTCAACCCAAACCAGTCTGTGATTTTATGATAGGTGTCCTGAAGATATGTGAGGAGCACTGTTGAGCATTGTTCAGATGGTGCCAATGGCCTCAATGTTTGTGTACACCAATATGCAAGGAGGCTGTTCTCCTGCTTGCCTCCTGGTCATGATCTGGTCTTCACCTGGAGCTGGACACAGTTCTGCCTTCTCAACATGGCAAAATTCATTATTGCTTATGCTTCTTGGTAGCCTGAGAGGTGGCTGATTGTGTTCTGTGTCCTCATATGTATGCGTGCATGCTCCTGTAAGGTGGTGGAGTCCTATGGGAGGAGAATGGATGAGGGCTTAGATAGAGATAAATGTAGCTGGTTTGTTGAGGGACCCTGTTTCCAGGAGAAACAGATGAGGGAAGGGATTAAATGAGGTGAGTGGGGTGAAGGGGCAGGCCAGACTAACTCAGTCAGCCCCAAGATGGGCAGTTTGGACCACGGACAGATAGCTGACACATATTAGTTACAGAGTCAGTAGGTGAAGGGCTCAGCTTACACCTAAGGCACACGCAAAACAAACTGTAGTAGTGCGATATTCCTATGGGGAATTCCAAAAAGAGGACCCCTGCCCTCTTCTCCAGCAGCAGAAAGGTTTAGGTTTTGGCGATGTCACCCCTACTTCTGCACATGCCCTGACCTGGCATTGTGGCTGTTGCTTGGCTTTTACTGCCTTCAATGGAGACGTTTCCACAGTCCCTTGGTCAAGTGAAGCAAAATGTCACAGGAGGGAACTATTTTGATCCCTTTCACTGGGGTGGAGGGGTGGGGGGGGGGGAAGAAGGGAGCCACAGTAAATGTCATAACAGACCTAGAGTTGGAAAGTATTCCTCCGATCTTGGACTATGTTTGCTGGGCTCTGCCTCTCTTCTTGAGCTGAAGCAGATGTGGAGGGTGAGCTGCTGTGAAGTGCTGTTTCTTCTTCTGCTGGAGGAACCCGATGGAGCAGCTGGATCTGTGGATGGACTGGAGGTAGGTCCAGGCAGCATTGTTTGGGACTGGATGCCAGGAGACAGAATCATTCAGGAAGGATGTACTGACTTCTGGTCTAAAATCCTAGTACTTTTTCCTCTGTGGCAGGCTTTACGGAGTTGATACAGGACAAGACCAGTGTAAGACTTTGTTCAGGCGTGAGGTCTTTAGCACCAGGTCCTGTTACTGTAATGTAGGAGAGCTTCCTGGACTGTCCTGGGAGAGTCCTCTGAAAGCAAACCCTTGGCTTTCTCAGGTGTGCATGAAATCTGTGCTTTGTAGCGTGTTTGAAAGAGTACAAGACGTCCAGTGGAAACCTGTCCATTTTGTCTTGTGTTATTGCTTGTTCAATTAATGCTACACGGATGATTACAGAGCGATTTCATGAAAATTCATTTGTTTTATCCTGTGTACAATCTGTCTAGCCTGTGCTAGCACATTGGAGTTACTTTGTGGATAACATCAGGCTTGTGGTTTGTTGTCAGTGGCAAATGCTCTTGCTGAGCCAACTTTTTGATCTGTTTAAATCATTAAGATAAAGGGCATAACATCTCCCTGGAATGCTGTGATAGCATGATAAACTGTGCTCGGTGTTAGGAAAAGAAAGGTTGTGTGTCTGTCTGGATCTCTCTGAAGCTGTTAAATATTTTTCAGCCTTAATCTGCAGCCATAACTACCCAACTCCAACCTGCAATTCCTGATTGGGAGCAGAGCCAGCAAATGCTGCAGAGTAGGAACTGATATTCTGAGAATTGTGCAAAACAAAGCCAGGGAGCGGAGCAGTGAAGGGAATTGGTTTGTGATAACTGTGTGTACGAGAAACAATAAGGGATGGAGGAAGGCAGGACATGTGTATAATAGGCTCTGTGTTTCTCAGAGAGCCCTAGTTAGGAAGATGTGGAATGAATGAGTCTTTGAGTAATTCCCTTTTCCATACTGGAAAGCCTCCTAAACATGTCATCATCTGCATGCTGAAGATGTGCAATTTGCTAAAGTATGATAGATAATGTTCTAAGTGTGACAATAATAAGGGCATGTCTAAACACACAGCAAATATTTTCCTTCTTTTGGGGAAAATGTTTGCGAGTGAAGGCAGTTAAGTATTTGTCAGCCAAAGTAGTAGGCAATGACACCAAAAAAGCAGATGCCCCTGGTAAAGCTGTTTGCTTGCGATAAGTAAATGAATATCTGGGTTTGTGCAGACTTACGGGTGAGAGGACAAATTCAGGGAGTCTGTTCATATCTCTGTCAAAGTAATGTAATTTTCTAGTACAAGAAGGTGAGTGCCTATGCAAAATGCAGGTCAGTGAGGAGTGAGGTCACATAGCAAGCAGTGGATGGCTTGTTCTTGATTCAAGAAGTCCCACTTGGGACTAGGAAATGCTTTTCAGTGGAGTGGGAGAACCAAAGTTCTGGTATATATCACACCACAGGAAAGGTAAAGCTGGAGGAGAGCTCAGGAGACCCAAGCTGGCTGACATAGCCTTCCCCTATGAGACCAAGAGTCACAGGGCAGTGACTACCTGTGGGAGCTGCTACCCTATGCTCTGTGCCTTTCCCTGTCACCATCTCCAGCTTGTACCTGTTCCCATACTCCAACACAGAGCTCTGGGTCTGGCCAGGAAAGCCTGCCTTAGCACAGGGCATGCTTTTCCCCAACGCCCTTGCTGGGAAACAAGAACTTGCTGTGGGAGTGCTCCAGGCTGCTCAAGGCTGTGGCCCAGGTGAGAATGGGAGAAGCAGAACGCTGGCTTACAGCCAACGGCATTTCTTCTTGCCATTCTTTCTCCTTTTATTTTTTTTCCCCACCCCAAAGCATGGGAATGTACTAATTGCATTTTGACCCAGTTTGCAAAATCACTGTAGCATAGAATTTGAATGGAGGAGGGGGGAACTCACTTAAGAATGAAACCCAGCTACAGACTGGTACGAGTAGGGCAGGAACATCAGCAGAGTGTTAGAAGTAAGCGCTACCAGGCTTGTAGAACAACTGTTATTTATCTTCCATGTTCTGATGAAAAGGAAAAAAAAGTAATTGGGCTTAAATTATTTTATATTTGATCCACAAACCTTATAAAACTGAGTTCAGGGTGACTGCAGCTGAGGTACTCTAAGCATAGATGCTTGTGTAAAGTGCCTGGATTTTCAGAACTTGGCTGGAAATTTCATGGCAGCCTTTCTTGTGGTTATTTCTGGCACCTCTGGCTGCCAGTTGGAACGCAGGGTGATAGATATGTGTGGAAGTGGGAAGGAATGGGTGTGAGCATTGTGCCGAGGAGGAGCCTTTTAATAGAAACAGGCTTGGTTGAAGATGGGTTTTTGAAACGCATAAAGACTTGAGGAGCAGATGGAAGTATGAAATCCAAACCAATTTCCTCATTCTGGCTATTAATACAAGGGGGTTGGGAGAGGAAAGTTCTTTGAAGTGATTTCAAACAACAATTAATATCCCTTGGAATCTCCCCAACAGCTCAGTAAGAAGCCTTGATGTGAGAAGGAAGCTGGAATTTAACCCCACAAAACAATACAGGCAGCAAAGTAGAAAGAACTGACCAAAAGATGTTGTCCTGCATGATCTCACTGTAATATTTGTTAAGTGCCAATACATTTCGGGGGGATAAAGGGTTGAGCTCACCCTACTTGTAGGGCAGAGGTGGCACCTGTAGGCTTACAGAGGTTGACCAGTAGGCTTAGAAATACTACCAGAGCTTGGACATGTAGAGAAATAAGGTATGTTAGTGCCCTGGCCTGCATTTGGCCACCAAAAGCAAGGCTAAAAGTGAAGAGAAACCCATAACCTGGAAAGTAACTCTTAGCTGCTTCACTAATAGCTTTGTAAGAAAATGCTCCAGTCTCAGAGGAAGACCTGTTAGATACCTTCAGGATGTCCTCCCTTTTGGGGAGGAAGTATGGGAGCTTTGAGATCTGACCATTAGTGTGGGGGGAAAACACATGTGAAAAGTTCAAGGCTCTGAGAGATGGACGTAATCCTCTTATGTTTGTATTAATAAAACTATATGTAAGGTTCTCCAAAGGAAATATTTTATTCTGGTGTTGTGGAAGCATCAAATGAAAGCTTGCCCTTTGACAGTACTGCTATTATCTTAAAATGCTCCACCAGAACATGCTGTCCCTTCCAATGTGTCAATACTTCGTCATGCCCCGAGTCCTGCAAAGCACACAGAACAGGATGTTGTCTCAAGTCAGTCGTCTCCTGCTGCTACATAAATGTTGAGGTGAAGCCTGAGTTTATTAGTTTTTAAGGCAGAAGATATTGTTTCTGCACATTTTTACTTCATACAGCGC
Organism: Loriculus beryllinus; assembly: GCA_039877255.1. Classification (NCBI taxonomy): domain Eukaryota; kingdom Metazoa; phylum Chordata; class Aves; order Psittaciformes; family Psittacidae; genus Loriculus; species Loriculus beryllinus. The sequence goes on along the minus strand of JBCJKH010029866.1, from coordinate 35,162 downwards.
CTTAATTTCTATTAGTCTTAAGTTGATGTGCCTTGAATTTGTTTTGCTTACTGGAAGCCCGTAGAAGCTGAGGCCAATTGCATGCTTCATCTCTCCCATACGAGGTGGCCTGGTCCCCTAAGACCTTTTTGCAGGTTAGTGCTTCTGAGGGCTGAGGCTACTCCTCATCTGTGATTGTTCAAAATCTCTGAGTGAAAAAGAAAAAGAACATTTTATATGTTGGTGGTTTTTTTTCTTTTTTGTCCTTTTTGGCCTTGTTTTGGCTGAGACAACACATTGATCCAGTTTCACTTTCACAGACACTTCACTCTTTAGCTTTTCCTAAGCTGCCAAAGACCTTCTGGAGTTACATGTGCTCCTGGAGAATTGTCATTTGCTACAAAACAATCTGTTTCTGTTAGGATTACCAAAAATACAATTTAATCATCATGTCCTCGAACCTTTACACATAAAGCACAAATCTCTGGTGAAGTACGACCTGCCGATGTTTGTTTTGGAATGTTTTGTTTAGGATACTTTCACACAAAAGAGCAGGAGATGTGACAGTCCAAAGCAGTGAATGATAATGTTGCTGTTTAATTATTTGGATAGAAAAGCAAACTTCTCTGGTGACCCCGAATAGAGAATGGCAACACTTCAAAAGCTAATCAGTGGAAACACTGTTGTTCAATGGGAATAAGGAGTCTGTATGATTACAGTAGGAAAATGGTTAAAGGCAAAGAGCTGTGATGAACAGAAGGAAAAGAACCATTTAGATGAATATCTGTCATTTGAATTAGCTAAGGGAAAAACAGTGTTCCAAGAACAATAACCTAAAGAGTACAGGAAGTGAATTAATGATTAATTGTCTGGAGCTGAACAATATAGATCCCTGTGGACTTTACCATGTAGTTTCCTGCTGTGATAGTTTTATAGCTTTTATTTTTTCTCAAATCTCTATCACAAGGCATCACCTACGAAGGACACTCAGGTGTATCTATGATTGGAATAGGTAGAGAAGTTGGTAATGTACTGATACATTATCTCTGTTACCAGTGCTGCCTTTAGAATAAGAGACACCCTTTTCTTGACTTTATGGTTGCTGAGATGCAAATATGTTTATCAAAGGTGCTTCCTATAAATATTTAAATCACAGAAAACTTCATCTCGCTGGAGGCTGTCAGATACAGGGCACCTGTTGAAAGGAGACAGCAATATCTGATCTTGGATGTTAACAGCTGGAAAGCTGTTAGAATTTAATCCCTTAGCTAAGCCTAGAGCTGTCTTGTAAACCATTGCATCAGAAGGAAAGTTCTGTTACAGAGCTGCCTTACCCTGATGCCTATCACCTGCTTGTTGGAAGGTATCTTCAACCAGAGGACAAGAAGGCTCACTGAGGGGGCTGATTTCTGATTTCTTGCTGATTTCTGATTTCTTGCTGATTTCTGACAGTAAGTTGCAAGTTTAGTCTACACTGGTTACGTTGGTGGACTTGGCCTTACGCTGAGATGCGTGGGATTTCTTCATGTCCTTCTAGTCAGTGATAAAACATTAGAAGCTTTCCTGAGCTGGTGCACAGCGAGAAGGAATTTGACGAAGTCAAATTGTTAATGGCTAATGCTTTGTAAGGATTTGGTGTTCAGAAGAAGCCATCTGGATCACAGTACAAGTGCTATAGAAAAGACTGGAGAACATGCTGGCCCATGCCTCTGAGCTTTCTTTGTCTTTTTCTGGCCAAGGATACCAATAGCTGAGGAATGAGGAAGAGGAAGAAACTCATCTAAATCACAGCTGGGGGAGAAACTGGGAAAAGAATAAATCCTCCTGTAGTAAATACTGCTCTTCTCATTAGCAGCCCACCCATATCTATCTTAGAGCACAGAAGTGCTTTCAGTTCTGTACCACTTAGCTACCATTATCCTTGTGCTAAAGGAAGGTGACTTGAACCCTGTGATTTCTCTGTTGCCCTGAGATGTGCAAAAGCCTGTGTCTTTTCTGACCTGCTTTCTGCATGGACTCTCTCTGAAGTGGAAAAGAGGGCATGTGTTTGAAAGCACAGACATGCTTTAGTTGGCTGGGCTGCTCTGCTCTTCCTCAGCTCCCTTCTTGTTCTAGAGGGGGTGAGTATTGTTGTTTCAGTATCTCAACAGTTGTAGGTGGCGGAAGCGTGTGTTGCAGCATCCTATGCTCTGGTGGTTTTGTGGGTGGATAAACAAACACCCTCTTTCTTTTAACAAAGCCCTGTGTTTCTGGCTCTTTAACCGCTGCCTGCTTTGGCTTTCTGCCCTCCAGCACCAAGCAGGACACAGCTTCAGGCGCTGGAAATCGGCTTTCCCTGCTGCTCATCCCGCAGGAAGCCCAGCTTGCTTGTTGCCAAGGGGCCATCAGCCACTCGCCCCACTCTGCGGAGTGCTGGAGCTGGGGTTTCCTCTCCTGAGGGTAAGCAGGTTGCTGGTTTTGGGGTGCCTGGGGCGGGGGGGGACAGGTTTCCAGCAGAGGGCCCCCGAGCAGCGCTGCAGCCGCTTCTGTGGCTGCGGCTGTAGCCGTCGTTGGCCTCAGCATCACCAGGTCTCCTCGGAGCCTTGGTACCGGGTGCGGGAGGCACAGCAGTTCTGAGCACGGAGGAGTTGCTCTTTCTGGCAAGATAAGGGATGTTTTCGCAAGGGAATAGAAAAAACCAATCCTGGATGATGTTGCTTACAGACCTGTGCAAAGCACAAACTGGTGCTGCTTCCCAGATAAGTAGGACGTAACACTTGTTTTCATCTATTTTGATCTCCAAGTGTTTAACCTTCCAACCTTAACTAGAGATCTACTTAAAAAGCTGTTGAGATGAGTATGCTTTGCTACCAGAAGTTGTCAGAAGTACTGGAAGTATTCCAAATAATTGACCCACACTATAATATACCCACAGCTCTCTTCTCCTTTTAATGTGAACAGAGACCGTTGTGGCCTGTATGGCTACCAAAGTGATCCAGGATTGCTCATTGTTCTCAAGCAGATGTGATATATTTATTATTAATGATAAGCACATCATAAAAAAAAATAGCCCTAATTTCCCCACGCTGGGTTCTGTCTAATCTCAGCTGAATGTATTCTAGCACCTCCTGTTCCTGCTTCCTTCGAGAGATGAAAGTGCCAGCCAGCGTAGGGGAAGCCAGCGGGAATGTGGCAATGTGCTCCTCTGGGCCCTGCGTGTGGTTTCAGAGTGAGTGGGCAGACAGCTGGGGGCTGAATTAGGACTCCTATGGAGTCTGAAAAGTCAGCTCCTCACGGAATGCAGTTTTCATGGCTGAGGCAGGGTTATTAGAAAACACAGGACCTGCTAATCAAGCTGTAGAAACCACGAGGTTTACTTCCATTAGACAAGTCCTCATGTTTGGTGACTTGAGCACAGGTAGGGGATACACATATGAGAGCTACAAAATTGTTTTTCAGGTTGCCCTTAGAAATCAGTGCGATTGGACTAATTCAGTTGTCATACTATGGAACGCAAGGCAGGAATTTGTTCTGTCAAGTTAAACAGCTAGAATGAGCTGCACACATGCATCTTTGTAAAACAAAACCCTTGTGAAGGGACCCTCAAGGTCCTTAGGAATAGCCACCATCAAGGATCGAGTCCTGAAAACATGCATGATTGATTTTGTTGATGTCAGGAGGATTAATTGCACGCACAAGTATGTTCAGGGTTGAGCCTGCTTGTGTAAATGATGACTTAACACTGATCATTTGTCAACAAAAGATACAAAAAGCCTCTTGTGCAAACACAACTGTGTGCTCTCTGCACCTAGTTTTTCTATTGAAATACTTTTGTCCTCTGAAACTTCCTGACTTAAAATGAATTTCTCCTGACTTCATCCAATGCAAATATTGTATCCCTTGGTAGTCTGTGCAAAACCCCGGGAATGCAGGAGCTGCCAGTTTCCATCTAGTTCAGCATGGTCCCTGAGTGACAACACTGTGGTCAGCACAAGTGACTTCTGAGTAACCTACCAGAAATGCTGTGAGATAAATTTATGGAATAATGTGCCCACAGGGAAAGCTTAACCCTTCCAGTTCCACTGAGCATGTGTGTTGATGAATCCTCTGATCTTCACCACCTTAACTTTCTCCATATCAAGTGTGGCATTGACAATGAGACCTTGTGTGACCTCATGGGAAATTGTGCATGGGGTGAGAAGGCAGAAGAATAATTTCTGGGTAGCAGCAGACATATGGTTGGAGGTAGATTCCCATCCAGTGCCACTGCTGAAGCAGGATTTTATTGCCTGGGTTGTGACGAGGGGGCTTTAGCCCTGAGGGACAAGCTTTCCTCTGTTAAATCAAACAGAAGAGCTGTTGGAGGAGTGGGTGATTTTTAAGAGGGAATATGCAGGCCAAAGTGCATAAGTGTTGCCAAAATTAACATATACACAGTGTGTTGGACAAGTAGTCTCTAGCTGATGGGTTTGTGTTCTGTCAATCACAGTGACAGGCAGGATTATTAGGTCCTTTCACTTGGGTGTTTCTCTGTATGTAGAGTGTAAGCATTTTCAAACTTGGCCACAAGAACTGCCTTGGCTCTTGATGTAAGGACTCCTGGAAATTATTTGGGTAGGGTTTCAGATCATGAAATGTCATGATGGTATATTTGAAGACTGACTTAAAATCATGCCTCCTAATGTCAAAATGTTTTTTGGCCAGAAAATGAAATGCATAGGTTTAAGATGACAGTATTTTAAGTTATGGTGAGTTGGAAATGGAATTGTTATGGAAGTTATTTACATTTGTTACTCAAATAGCAAGCTAAGCGCCAGCTGTTGAGGACCATCCAAGACATGCATTTACTGAGGGATATAAACACTTTAGGGAATCCAGAAACCCCATTAGTTGTCAAGTGTTGAGAAGCAACAGCAGTCTTCTGAAGTAGCTGACCCATCTTTCCATCAGGAGCTTCCCGGTTCATTTGTAAGTGAAACTGATGGTACAAATTAAAGGGAATATCATTAGGGAGTTAAAACATGAAGAGTGTAGTCCTGGACTCTGAACCTTGGGAGGAGGGAAAGCCGTGTAGTTATTTGAGTTAGGGCTTGAGTATAAAACACTGCTCAATGGTCGTAGTGCTTCTTTTTGTTAATACAGAGGGCTGTCATTTGTCCATATGAAATGTAGCTCTAAGGGATGAAAATCATGGCTGCGTAGTCAGGCACCCATTGGAAACCCACTCACCACTTAAGGACATGTACTTAAGAAATTAGATTTATTAAGGGGAGTAGAGGAGCCCAAGTCCTGAGCAATTCATATGCAGACCACAGGGCTGAGGTTTTACAGGGAACCATTAAAAAGTGGGTGAGATGACAATGCTTGAAGAACTATGACCAGTGTTTGGGGGCTGAGGAAAGAGCAGATGTGCCAGCAGCAGAAGGGACAGGATGAGTTCAGCAGGGAGATAGCTCCTGCAGTGCTCTATGCTCTGCACATGCTGTGGTTTCTCATGCTGCTGCTTTTTTGTCTGTCCAGTGGATCGTGTATTATTCATAGAATCACAGACTGGTTTAGGTTGGAAGGGGCCTTAAATCTCACCCAGTTTCAATCCCCTGAGGGGCAGCTTCCACTAGACCAGGTTGCTTCAAGCTCCATCCAACCTGGCCTTGAACACTGCCAGGGATGGGGCAGCCACAGCTTCTCTGGGCAACCTGTGCCAGCGCCTCACCACCCTCACAACAAAAAACTTCTTTCTAATGTCTAATCTAAATTTCTCTTTTGTCAACTTAAAGCCATCCCTAATAGCAGCTTTGGGCGGGTGACAAAAGTGGAGCTTGGTAGCTGTGGAGTAGCTGAATAGGCAGTCACTGTGCGGTAACCCTAAACCGTGCTGAAGGACTGGAGTTTCTCCTCAGAGCTACAATAGTCCCCTTTGTTCCTCTGTGGGTCTATGTCCTTTCTGCCGTGTGTTATTTGCAGAACCCCTGGGCCTGGATAGCAAAGCTGAGCACAAGAGCTGCAGCATGCTGAACAGGAGTTGGGGTATAGCTGCTGGTCCTCCCCTCCAATACCAGCCTGGAAAGAACTGCTTGAAGGGCAAGTAGTGTAAATACAAGTTTATGTGAAAGAGGTAGGGGGAAGCAAGACCGCACGAGACAGCAAAGATAAGTGAGCCTTGTCATGCTGGAGCTGAGAAGGAGCATGATGTAAGATGTTGCTTACGGAATCACAGGCTGGTTTAGGTTGGAAGGACCGTACAGCTCATCCAGCTCTAACCCCTTACCACGGGCACCTTGAACAACTCTTCCGTTTCCTTGCAAAGTTATAACAAACCGGACAAATGCTGTCTTCTATGTGTTTTTCCTGGATATTCGCTCCGTACCGTGTGCGTCCAGCGCTCGGACAGCAGCGCGGTCCGTGCGGGGCTGCAGCCGCTCTTGGGGAACGAGCCGCTCGGTGTCTCCTGCCCCGACGGTGGCTGTGGGCAGGGTCGTTGGCGTGGCGGGCGGGGGAACAGCGCTGGGGTGAGGACCGGCCGCGATCCCCCGGGTCCCGCTGCTTCCGCCGGCCACCTGCCCCGGCTGCGCCCCGCAGGCTCCTCCCTCCGTCGGGCTCCCCGCCCCCGGGGCCCCGTGACGCCGAGCGGCGGCCGGGAGGGGACGGGACGGGCCGGGATGGGAGCGGGCGAGGGGACGGCCGAGGTTGCTGGCGGCTTTAAATGCGTGCCGGGCAGGCGCCGGCAGCACAGCCGCTCCGCCCCGCCGCTCGTTCGGCTGCGGGGCCCTTCAGCCACCGCCTCCCGTCGGGTGGGTTGGCGAGACCGGCGGGCAGGCGCCGGTGCACGTATCGGCAGGTCCAGCCCTGAGCGCGGCAATGCCTCGCTGACGTTCCCCAGGCTCCCATCCCCTGGCTGCCCTGCAGCCCCCGCCCGCCGCCACGCTGGAGGAACGCCGCAGGACCGAGCCCCGGAGGTGAGCAGGGGGGAGCGGGGTCTCCTGGGTACCTGCCCTTGTGCCTGCAGCCCTGGGGCCGGGGGGGGGAACACCGGCAGCTTTCGCGGCCAGGCTGGTCTAGCGCTGGTCGGTTTTTTACCCGCAGGGTCTGTCTCAGTCCGCGCTTGGTGCCAGCTTGAAAAACGCTGCACCGCTTTCAGAAACTTCTTGTACGGTTCCACTTTACCTCAGTAAGTTCTGAGCAGCAGCGGCGGGGTCAGGAGTTCCTATTGCCCGTCAAGTTTTTAGTATTCCACCTGATTTATGTCCCTATGGGGACGATATATATTTATTTCCTTAGCCGAGGCAAGCTCATTACTGCTTGCTTTCACTGTGGTGAGCTTTCTGCCGAGCGCTGCAGCTCTGCTGGTGAGCAAACATGGAAATGACAATTTATGGGGAGCGCATCCTTGTAGTACTTGGGTTCAGGCGCTGTGCTTCAGCGTGCCGAGAGCTCCCGCGGTGCAGGAGAAGGTGCCGGGCATTGTTCTGTGGTGCTTAATCCTTCCGCATTGCTGCTCCTGTAAGTAAACTTGGGTGTAAGTAGCAGTAAGGTTGGGCCCTAGGGCAAATCTGAGTAGTAACAGCTCCATCGAGGAACTGTACTAGAGGTACTCACTTTCTTCTGCTTCAGGGAGGTGCAGTTTGCTGTGTGGCTGAATGTGACTTTGGGTTAGGCTGCTGGTTACTTGGTGGCTTTATTGTTCTGGTTAGTCCTAAAATGTACATATTTTCCATTAATAAAGGAAAAAAAAAAAAGGAAGGAACTTGGCTAGTTGGGTTTAACAAAAGGTGCAGAGCTGCATATTGTGTGGGAATAGAATTTGCTGCTCAGCAATTGCTGACACGGTGTTCTCAGGAGTATGCCTAGTTTTTACTTGGTTGATAATCAAAAGAAGCTGCGCTTTAAGATGAAGTCCCCCCTCAGCCAAAACCACCCCAACACTTGAGGATCCCAAACCCAGTAACTGTTTCACAAGACCCAATTTTGTCCTGACAGCTTCCAGTCATATGCAGAATGATTAAATGGGATGGTTTGCATCTGTGTTTGCTTGGTCACCTGCTGGCATGTTTGTGTGCTGGTTTGTTCAAGTGCCAGGACCTGAAGGAAGAGGTTACTTGAAGCAGCATTTCCAAGATAACAAGGGGCTGGCAACCGCAGAGGAATGGCCAGTAGCCTGGGAGGAGCTCGCATGGTGTGATGCTGCTGTCCAGAGTTGGGAGTGGGATGAGAAGGAGCTGTGGATTGTTTTTTTTCCTTTTTGCAATTGGTAGAGGAGGAGTGAAGCTGTCTCTGTGTGCCCAGGGCATCCCTAGCGAGTTAACACCCTGTGCCCAGCCATTCCGCTCTGAGCAGGGTATGGCTTGTAAGGATGAAGGGTTTGTCCTTTAAACCTCCATGTTGGGATTTTAGATCTTGAAACTCAGTCAGAAAACACCGTCATCTGCTGGTGATGTGTTGTGGTATTCCTCACAGCAGGTTTTTAAATGGAGTTCTGGAGAGAGGCTCTCAAAATGTGTGTCCAGAGTCCTGCTGCAGGTGTAGGTCTGATGGTTCAGTTACCAATGGCTTGTGCTGATAAGACACAAAGTGCATTTGGAAGAAAAATATCCCTGTGAGAAGGGAAAACATCCGTAACTCCTTTTGTTTCCTGATCTACCTGCTTATCAGAGGGCGCCTTGCTCCTGCACACAAGTTCTTCCAGCAGCGGTGGAGAAGCCGCTTGTATTCCCATCAGGAGGATTTTTAACTGCACTGCCGCCTTGATACCTGCAATAAATAACAAGCTGAAAAGTGTTTGGGCAAGATTGTGAATGAAAATTTGCTGTGTGGGGGAATAAAGAGAAAACCTCTGTTTTTCTGCCCATAACAGTTCTTTTCAGGTAGAAGTTCTTAATCAGAGGTACTGTCCTGCTGGAGAGAAGCACTTGGAAGGCAAGGTGTTGGCTTGATGGAGCAGAGATAAACTGGATGCAGTAGCTGCTTCGGGAGGGTGGATGCCTGGAAACACTTTATTCCTGTGGGTACAGATAGTGATGCTCCTGCTCTGTCATTGCCAGAGTGAGCTAGCATCCTTGTCACGCTCCAGCGACCTGCCTTTCACTTATTTTCTGTGTGCATTAGACTTAGAATCTGAACTCTTGCTTGGAGCAAATTCAAAGGGTTCTGATAGCTACTGTCAGGTTTTCTCATATGAAGTCAATTAGCTGCTTCTGGCTTCAAATCCATTTAGGAGGCTCAAAAGGGAGTGCTCTTAGAAATGCCACTAATAGCAGTTTACAGTTAATATTGATAAAGGAGTGTGTCTCTGTGTCATTGTGCTGCTTCTGGTGGAAGGAAAGCTTCTCTTTGTGCTCCCTCTGAATAAACAGAGCTGGAAAGGGGAGGCAGAGCTCTTGTTCTTCACTGTGTTTGAAAATGAAATGAAAAAACAGCAATTAACTACCAAGGTTGCAGCTAACTCCTACACCCGTTCAAAGCAATGCTTCTGCCCCCTGCCCTTGAACTTTGAGTTGCTGTAGCATCTTCTTTCCCCTGAGTTTGCTCAGCATTGTGTGCAATTTGTGGCAGGAACATTTTTTTATTGCTGTTGGATGGTGTTGAAAACAATTACAGCACCTATCCTATCACTGGGTGATAAAACAGCGTGTGGCAGAAGAAAAAGGCTGCAGAAGCTTAAAAGTACTTGGTGGTACCGTGTCCTGCTGGAGTGCTTGCTCTCAGGTAAATCTCTATCATCTTCTCTCTAGATCTTGGTGACTTGATATCAAATAGTGGCTTTAAGGAGTGGCCATCATCTTTTGCGTTAAGGATTGCGTGGGGATGAAGCTCAAAGATAGTCTGTCAAACATACGAGCCTTGAAAATTAGTGAGTGATATTAGTTATGGTGAAAATACCTCCTGTGGAATAAAAATTGCCCCTGGGGCTATTAGCAGAGAGAATTTAGGTGAGTTTTTATGCTGAGAAATAGCAGAAAATTGGAGAAACCTGCATCTGAGTTCTTGTTCTTGATGTTCTGTTGTGTTTGGTTTAGAATTGTGGATTTCTATCTGAATTTTCAACCATGCAGAGAAAAAGAGAGCAGGACTCATAGCATACATGTCAGTTGTGATCCATGCTCTGAATCCTGCAGAGCACGTCGGAGGGAATGGCAAGTGGTCCTATTTTTAACAGGTTTTACCGCCAGAAAAATCAGAAAATGGTTTGACATAGCCAAAATCGGATTTCTTTTTGTTTGAGGCTCAAATGGATTTTCTGCATCTGAATTCTAGGATCGTGTGTGCTGTTAGCAGGGCTGCTGCTGCTGCTGCAACAGTAAAACACACTGAAGGGGATTTGATTTAATTTTTTAAGTGTGTATGTATTATTTATATATATAAATGTATGTGGAGGGAGAGACTGGGTAATCTAATGTATTTATTACTCCTAAGGATATCCTTTAAGGGAAGGCGGTAATCTTCCAAGTCACAGTGTTTCAAATCCTTGCTTTATTATCTAGCTACATTTATTAGTGAACAGGGTCATATTTCTATTGTGCTACTGAATATTGATTGCTACATACTCTGTGTTAATCCGACTTGAAATAAGCCTTAATTGCCCTTCCATGCATAGTGATCCATGCATGTCACATTACACAGCGAGTCTTGAAAAATCAAACTTGGTGGTGGTGGGAACTGTTTGAAGGAATTCTTAAGGCTGAGGTTTACTAAAATCTCTTTCTTTCTTAATAATGTTAATTAGAAAAGTAACTTAATTCAGTGCTAATGTTATAAATTAACATATTTAAAATTTTTATGAGTTATAAAATGTTAGCTTGATGAGTTATATCAATCTTACGTAGTTATATCAATTGTTATGTTTTTGTTGCCTCGTAAACAAGTTATTCCTGCAAGGTATGGTCCGTAGGAAGTATTTTGCCTGGGTTTCAGAGGAGAAAAGCATAGATCCAGCCTGAGACTGTGAAATAAATACCATTTCTGTACAAATTGAAGCAGGTTTGTCTGTGCTGCTCCTTTTTAGCTAAGTCCTGAGGACTGCTCTTTGGGTTTAATCGGTTGTTATTTCATTGTTAGCTATGGATTCCTTTGCTAGAGATTTTTTCTTTTTGAGGGTGGTTTGGAAATTGTGGGATTGGATCTGTTGGAGTGTTCTTAGTGCTAAATCTGGGACGTGGATATTTCCATGATCTGCCTGGTGATGGGAACAGATAATTGTGGGTGGAAAACTGTGCTTAGAACTCTGGGGGCTGTGGTGGGATGGTACCTCTTTTTTTAACCTGTGCAAGGTGCCTGCAGCTGATCTGTGGGATTAATCAACCAGGCTAAAACTGGATGTGCTTGTTCCCCAGTGGAGATTTAATTTTATTTGCCTTCTCAAGTTATCACAGTGAGCTGGTATTATGTAAGAAATCCTGGTGGCTTTGCATGTGCCACGAGCATTTGCCTTTTTTCACTTAAAATTTACTCCTGTAGTCTATTCTGTCTTCTGCTCCTGTTTTCTGAGCAAAACCCGAACCTGGAAGCTCTTTGCTTTTGATGAGTATTCAGATGTGTAATCTTGAAAAGAAGAGACTGGAGTCTTGCATGTCAAGTAATCATCTTTATTAGAATTTTTGTGTCTTGTCTGTTCTGCACAGTGATTGCAGACACAGGACTTGCCTGTCCTTTTCACTGCTCTGTGCAACTTAATAATAACTTTCACCTCAAGTTATTTTAAGTTTTTGCTTAGTTTTACTCTCCTCTTGCAGCTTTACTGATCAGAGCCCTAATTTCAACTCTTAACCTTGAACAGAGGGTTGCAAAAGTGAACTGCTTTATTGTTCTGTGACTATATAACACTTCAGACGTATCGTCAACCTTCATGCGTAAGCATAAAGATCTGTTATCAAGGTTGGTAACTGTGAGAAGATTCTGTGTTTAGAATGAGGTTGGGAAATAGTTGTTCGGTAGGTCAGGGAAAAGTAGCCTTTCAGTATGTTACACCTGCTTCCTTGCACTAGGATTGAATGGAAGCGTGTTTCCTACATGGGGTTTGAACACGCACATTTTGCTTAGGTCTCTCGGTAAATTTGATGATTGTGAAGTGGGTTTTACCCAGATTCTTGCTGGATGTGAATAGCCTGATATCACTTCCACTTCTGACAGTTGGTGCATTCAGCAGGCAAACAGCACTGCTGAAGACCAGTCGCCCTAGTCAACAGAGCAGCCTGTGTATCCTTCTAGGCAGAAACAATAATCGCAGTGAAAAAATAGAGGGATACTTTGTTCTCTTCTGTCCCCTGTGGAGCTCAGTTCCAAAGCCGTAATGGCACAACAATACAGCGTGCAGTGGCCTGGGAGTTATTCTGCATCCATTGTTTAACATCTCATGATGTATTAGGCTTGGGCTTGTGAATAACGACTAAGTTTGAGGAGCATTGTCCCAGGCGAAGTGTGAATGTGGCATTCTCGGGAAGCACTGCCAGATGCCTTCATAATGCTGATGATGGAGTTTCAGTGCTGTGAGCATCCTTATTGGTGCATAGGGAAAGCTTGGAAATGTGGAGCCATGCCCTTAGAATGCCACAGCATGGTTCACATCTTTCCTGGCCATACAACAGGCTCCAGTCCTGGTAGCTTTCCTACAGTTCATGGGATGTTCATTTCTGTGGGTCTGTTGCCCAAATCCCACATGCACTTTTGTCACTGGTGACTTCCAGCCTCAAAGCAATTCAGTGGGTGGATTGTTAAGGCCATGCTAAAGTGCGGTAGGTTGAGTTCAGTATGCATAGCTCCATTGGTATGAGCAAGAGGAACAAGGGTGAGATGATTGAGTGGAGAGAGCGGATCGAACGGGGATGGATGGGTGCAGGAACGAAGTCTGGATTGTAACCATAGGCTATGTGAAGGGTGGGGTTGGAAATCAATTGGAGACCAGTGCAAAGTCTTCAGTCCATCTTTGATAGGGACTTGAAGGGTGGTGTTAGGAAGAGGTTTAGAATACAGTATTTATTTAGAAGTTAATGGAATATTTCATAGGAAGGGACCTACAGAGGTCATCAGAGGCCTAGGTTGTGTTTTCAGTTACAGCTCACCTGTGGCCGTTGACATCAGTTGACATCACTAATTTTATTGGAAAACCATCTTGAATAGACAGATGTTGCTTGCAGAGTGTCAGCTTTTGAACTGCTTCCATTTCAGAGTGAGTTTAAGTCTACAGTGTGTTACTGACATCCACAAAATGTGTTTGGAAAGAAAGATTATTCTCATGTAAGAGCAAAAAGTGCTTCTACAGGAATGTAATAAATTAAGGTTTTTCCATAGCTCAGAATAGAATAGTATCTGTGTTTTTTTACCTTCTTATGAACAGTAAGTGATCAGTTTATATATTGAAAAGCTATAGTCTAGCTTTAGAAGAGGCAGTCTGTCTCTGCAGTGTATGCCTGCTGTGTTGTACAAGCTTTGAGAATCCGTTCTTTGGCCTTCAGCAAATAGTATATGGTTAGTCGTGCCCAGGGGAGTGGGTTTTGACACCCTGTTAGGGTAAATCAGTCTTCAGTATGATCCCTCATGCCACACCAAAGTGACTTGGCTGGCTTGGTAGGTAAGGTATGTGACTCTCTTGTGTTCTGAACTGGGAAAAGGCTCCCTTTAATGAATGCATCAATCTGGCCAATGCTTAGCGTTGCTCAGTGTAGCTAGGTTATGTGACTGTAAAAAGCAGCAGAGTATCATGGAATACTTTGGGCTGAAATGAACTTCAAATCCGATCCAGTTCCAACACCCTGCCACAGGCAGTGGCACCTTCCACTAGATCAGGTTGCTCCAAGCCCTATCCAGCGTGGGCTTGAGCGCTGCCAGGGATGGGGCAGCCACAGCTTCTCTGGGCAACCTGTGCCAGTGTCTCTATCTCCTGCCAAGAGCAGAGACATTGAGATATTGAGCCGAGCTCTCCTTGTCCCTGGCAATGCTGCTGTTGTGGTTGAAGCCCTGTTCTGTGAGTTGGCTTTGGTGTGCGAAGCCCAGCTGCTCAGAGCTTCCCATGGCCCAAAACCTCGTGATCTGCCCAAGGAGCATCATGCACTGTGCCTGCCAATGCTGGTGTGTCCGTGGGACCTTGCTGGTGTCCTCTGGCAAGAAGGAAAAGTTGGGTCTTCTGGGCTTTGTGGTGGTAGACCTTGGATTTTCCACCTTAGCCATGTGCTGAAGAAGGCCTGAGAGCCTGCTAGCATTGAAAGAATGTGAGCAAGTCTGGGCTTGAGTGTGGGCTTGGACCCATGCTTCACTGACAATGTAGGCAAGCCCAGGCACCCCTCCTTGACTACTGTAGGCACTGAACTACAACCACGGTGCTCTGACTACTCAGTTTCTCCTATTTGCAGGAGTGGGCACGTAGCTGTGGTTATCATCCTATAGTTCAACCTGGGATGGACGCTCTGAACCTGTGAATAAAACAGTGAAGTGTCAGGAATTGCTGCAAAAGAAAGCCTCAGGGTTTCCTAAGTTTGCTTTGGATCTCCCATATCTTCCCTTTTCCAGAAATGTGATATATTTTTTTTTTTGTTGAAAGGGAATATGCTGCAAAACAACTCCATGGAAGCCCCAACTGTATCTTAGTGTCAGAATCCTCTCCAGACACTGAGTAAAGGGAGATCATGTCTCCAGCTTTAAAATAATTACTCAAATTAAAGATCAAGCTAGAAGAGCCCAGACCAAATGCAGCTCACTGAATATTAGGTATACAACTTAATTTATTAAAAAGCATTGCAAAAACAGCTTAAGTTCCTGGCGCTCAAAATATATCTCCCGGCAAGTAACCAGAATGTCCTCTGAGCCTTCAGAAGTAGAGAAATGTGGGAGTGTGCAGAAATCTCTGTGAACCCTAAAACTTTATGTAATTACTTTTCTACAAATGAAGCTGTCTTTCTTGAACATGTTTCTTCCTTTTTAATTCTAAATGATGAAAAAGAAACCTTTGTGTTAAATATCCCTGGTACATTAATGCCTTGGGTTATGAACAGCTTAGTATTTTCCTGGGGAGGCTCAACTTGTAACTCAGGAAAGTTATCTTGTGTTCTCCATGAAGAAGTCAGTACACTTTTGGATGTGACCCTTAGTTTGAAATTCTCAGTAATGTCTATGAAGTCTTGGACTGTGGTCTCAGCCCAACATTCCTGGCTTTGTTCCCAGACCAGTTATTCCAGGTAGCAATAAAAAAAAAAAAAAAGGCAAGATAATGGGTGCAGATAACTGGTATTTAATGTTGCTGTCAACAATTTTCCTTTTACCTTTAAACAGCTGTGTTGCAATGAGGTGCTGGGCACAAAGCTGTTCTTTGTTAGCAGGTGTCTCCAAGCAAGTGGCTGTTATATGGAGGTTTACAAGGAGCATCTCCCAGTCAAAGACAGACTGAGAAAGTTGGGACTGTTTAACCTGGAGAAGAGAAGGCTGCATGGAGACCTCATAGCAGCCTTCCAGTATCTGAAGGGGGCTTGTAGGGATGCTGGGGATGGACTCTTCATTAGGAACTGTAGTGGCGGGACAAGGGGTAATGGGTTAAAGCTTAAACAGGGGAGGTTTAGGTTGGATATAAGGAAGAAGTTCTTTACCATAAGGGTGGTGAGGCACTGGAATGGATTGCCCAAGGAAGTTGTGAGTGCTCCATCCCTGGCAGTGTTCAAGGCTAGGTTGGATGAAGCCTTGGGTGGCATGGTTTAGTGTGAGATGTCCCTGCTTATGGCAGGGGGGTTCGAACTAGATGATCTTAAGGTCCTTTCCAACCCTGATTATTCTATGATTCTAACGCTATTGACTATGGAAAATGTCCAGAAAGCACTGCAAATCCTGGACTATCTCACATAAAATGAAGTAATATGAGTTTGACATAATCATAAAATTTAAGAAATTTTTAGACCACATTACTTCAATTACCACTGTATTGCCAAGAGGAGGATATTTTACCATTAATATGTGATTTAACTTTTTTCTGAGGCAGCACCTAAAAGGAGCTATGGATACTGTTCACATTGCAAAACCAAACACTTCTTATAAGCTAGGATATGTTGAAATGAAATCAACCTGTCTGATCTTTATTTATCCCTGCACTCTGAACACAGATTTAAATCTTTTCACGGATGCCTTTGTTGGCCAACAATATTGATGCTCAAATCAGAACTGTATATTACCTCCCCTACAGCCTCATTTTCCCCCATTCTTCAACATTCTTTCTTCTCGCAGCTGATGTACCAAATATACTGTTTATGTACTGGTGTACAGACAGAATTGCTGCTTTCTTCACTTGCTTCTTAATGGCATTTGTCACTGTATTACCTCAGTAATTAGTTAGTGTGTCTGGTAACACATTAACAATTAACTTGGCCATTTTCATAATTCCTGTGGAGAGTTATTTCACTTTATTGCTGGAGAGATGAGGTAATGAGTATAAAACCTGTTCACCTCATTTGGACATCTAATTTCAAATTTTCCAAGGGATAACAACCCAAACTCACACTTAAGACATTTAAAGCATAGTCACAGCTGACATATCTGTCTGTGTACTTCAGAACATCAAGAGAGCAGAACCTTAAGTCAGTTTCCCCAGCTAATGAGCTTCTTAAATTTAAACACCTTTCTTTGGCATTATATCTAATGCAATGCAAAGAGCTGGTTCTTCAAGGCAGGATGCAATTGATGCCCAAGAAGGCTGTGCTCTGTTTGTGAGCTCTCATCTGCCCAGTTCCTCACTTATCTCTCTGTTGTTGTTTAAAGGCAGAATCCTGCAGCTGGAACTCTCCTCTTCACAGTCCGCTTTTCATTCTCTGCATTGTGTAGTGGATGGGGCAGGGAAGAGACAGAATGTAATCAGGTAAGTAAAAATGTGACAGCAGCTTACAGACCCGAGCAGAATGCGACTGACTCACCATACCTACCCCAGAGTCAACACACCCCACCACAGCCCAGAGTTGGGAAATGTCCTACTTAGCACAGAACAGGGTGTTTTTGTTGAGTTTTTGGCTGCCACAATTTAGGATCTTACATGTGTGAAATAGGGTTTTTATAGAAATAAGAAGTCATAATCAGCTAGGATTTTTGCAGAAGTTAAAGACAATAAATCCAGCAGGAAAGTTACCCCCTTATTATGTATGAAGCACAAACTCCAGGGTGTGTCGTTTTGAAAGGAAGGTCATCAAAATCTTTATGGTGGATAAAATAATGTATTTTCCTGTAGCCTTTCCACTTTTTTTTTTTTCTCTGAAATAACTAAAATATTCAGCTGAAACTATAACTGTGTGTGTGCGCGGGTATGTGTCTGTGAAAAATTAGTCTGAAATAGATGCCCACGCTGCAAAATTTCAGTCCAAACATTTCAAGAATTGTATAGTTATCAGCAAATGAAAGCAAGCTCTGACACAGAGAGCATAACACACCCTTTTACAAATGCAATCTTCAGCCTGTTTATTGTGCTACAGAAGTGTGACAGAGGTAATGTTCTTTTTTAATGTTGAGGATAAATAAATCCCTGATAAGAATGAGTACAAGAATTTAATCTGATTCAGGCAATTTATCCTGACATATTTCTTGTTAATTAAGATGTGAGAATAATTGATTTTTCTGTGTGAAATGTAAAGAAAAGCAGGCTGATGACAGTGTAATTATAGCACCATACATACCCAAGAAAAAGTGATTTTGTTTGTCATATAGTAAGCTTTTAGATGTCAACTGAAACTTTCAATTCCTGGTACTTGTAAAACATCAAAATAGCAATAGCAGTACAGCCTCAAATACATACATGCTTAGATATCTCCAGGAACAAAATCAGTGCTATCTAATGATGGTTAATGAACTTAACTTGTGGAATATACTGATTCTATCTGCTTCTTGTTTTTGAAGCCAGTTTGAGCCATGTTCCCAGCTAACAAATCGTTTCACAAGTTTATTGCTTATCTGTGGGTTTCAGGAGCATTTCCAGCCTAACAAGACCCTATTGTTATCTTTTGTCCAGTTGTATCTGGTGGGACACCACAGCCCAGTGTACCTTGGTTTTCCCTTGAAGAAAACACAGGCAGATGCACCAGAAGACTGCAGCATGCATCAGCTTCTAAGGTAAATGTGAATGCACAGAGGATAGGTGTTGGGCCATGGAGGGTGCCTTTACACACTGATTACTGAAGCTGAGGACTATGAGTTTCTGCTATAGACCCAGTTAGTTTTCTCCAGAGGTGGGGCTGGAAACCAGATATACCCAGCATGTGCAATTGTCCTAGCAGCTCTCTAGCATAATAATTTGTATATTGAGCTTAAGTAAGAATAACTGAGAGTGTCTTCACCTCAAAAGTCTTGTAACCTGCTGAGTAAGCAACATGTGTGCTCAGAGGTATCAAGAGAAGGCTCTTGCCCTGTCCCAGGTGTGTAGCCCTGACCCCCTGGCTGCTTCAGGTGAAGGGGCACACTGCACCACCAGCACAGTGAATCTGCCTTACTGCCTCCTTTCAAATTATTTCCAAGCATTAACTGGATTTGATGATAATTTGTGTATGACTTAAGGGTAACTGAAACTTGATTTTCAGCTAACTTATTATTCTCAATTTATTAAACAGTCATCTCTGCTGGTTCCCATGCTCTCTTCTACTAAACCTGGTACCTTACATACAGCCTTTAATGAAAGAGTAGGGCCCAATCAATGCTTGATGTGTGAGCGTTCTTTCCTCTCTTCTTTGGGGAGATCTTTGCTATTTCTATTTCACACCTTTGGTCTTTCACACCTTTTATCATTTCACACCTCTGGTCTCTTTTTTTATGTTCTGTAGGCTCTCTTCATCCTTCTGCTTCATTTGTTGCTTCTACCCACCCATATGGAAAAAAAATTACTAAAAAAGTAGTGTGTCTGTGATATTCAGCACCTTGTATTGTTTCAGTTGCAGTGGGGTTTTGAGCTTTCTACTGTGGAAGTGGCATTATTTGGCATTATTTGTCAGTTGGATTATGTTCTGGTTTTGTTGCAACTGTAGTTATGTATTTCTTCTTTTCTCTTGCAGAATAAATTGATATTTTTTTTCTGGATAAGTCTTTTCCAATATAAGTAGTAAGAAGTGGTGACAAGTTCAGTGCCTGTATGGGGTTGTATTCATTTTCTTGTGACCATCCCGGCTGTCTGTTTCCATGTTCACCTCAGATGGAGCAATGTCTGCTTGCTCATTATAGATTTCTTTGTGGAAAGGGCTTTCTCTTATGTTTTTGACACTAGTGCAAGACAACAAATAGAAATGCAATTCCCAGTGACTAAATTAATTGCTTTACATAATGTTACAAATATTTGAGAGACTGATATCTCGATAGAAAAGAATGCAGTCTTTGAAACGTAAGAATCCCATCATCAGATTATAAAACCAAACACTGTAATCTGAATTTATTATTTTTTGCAAAATGTTCTTTCAAAAATGCCTTTTGGTGAATTCTGAATGAAGCATGTTCCCATTCAGAATGCAGAGTGAGCCACATCACAATGCGTGCATCCCACAGCCCCATTATTAATGATAAATCCAGGTTCTTAAGGCATGCGCAGTTAATGGCACAGAGAAAAAGCAGATAGGAAGAGGTTTCTAGAAGCACCATGACAGCAAGATTTACTCACCAGTTACAAGCTGACTCTTTCATTTCTTGTTTTGTTTTATTTGTACATCATATGCATTTGGCCCTGGTTACTGCATTGCTCTTCAAAACCATTATTCTTCCTGAAGTTACACTGTTCACACTCTGAAAATAAAATGCAACTGGAAGACTTCAAAGTAGTGTTCAGTTATGAGCCAGCTATACTAGGCACCTTGCTGGTGTAAGGACTTCTTCTGCACCATTAGCTTGATTTATGATAAGGTAGCTAGGATGTAGGGTGGTTAAATACTCTGTCCTGGATGACTCATGAGGGAACTAAGACTCGTCAGGTGCTTATGAAAGGCAGAGCAATCTCAGAGCCAATACGTCTGGACACTCTGAAGCAGCGGATAATTAATGCAAAGTGTGAAGCAGACCATCATTATGACTATGAAAGCAGCTCAGATTTTTTCTAATTTCCTCACAGTGTCCAAATCTCATCTTGGGAGCAAGCACTGTATAGCTGGTAGCATGAGCCGAATATGGGAATGTGGCTCTCTAGATTAATGTACAAATGTTTCCAATAACCCAGCAGCGAATCTGTGGCAGGCCTGATTCCAGCCATCAGCCAGAAGACAGTACCTGGCTAAGACAACAAAACATAGGGAAAAGCAAAACATTATTGCTCTGCTTCCAATTTTGGTAGACCCAAATTGCTAGAAAACTTTCTGCATCTGGTGTCTGCTTAGAATGAAGTCCAGGAGTTGGCAAAAGGACGTGAGACCACAGTTATTGAGGGTGGAAAAGCTCTTTTGGAAACAGGGATTGGCTGCATGATCCTCCCATCTATCAAGTGATGGAGGTATTGGCAGAACTGGCTCTTAGATCTTTGCTGTCCATCTTCTGCCCTGCTCCCCTCCCTCCTGCTGAAGAAAGGGCCTCGGCCCCACATGAGCCAGCTGTCAGCAGCGGTACAAGCACAGGCATTTGCAGGGAGATTTGTATGTTGCAATGTTCCGTTGAACTGCTAAGTGCCACTGGAGCTGCCTAAATGGCCTTAATAAAATGAGTTTCAGGCTTTCACAGTCTTTCAGCTCCTTTTATTTCTCATTTCTTTTTGTACTTCTCATGCCTCCTTACCTCAGGGTTTGATCTTCTGCCAAGATCTTTCTTCCTCCATTAAGTGTATTTCCATGCTGAACACAGCCAGCTACCAGGCAATATGGTGTTTGAGGACCAGGTCTCTGGTATTTTAAAGTGGCAGCCTAAGCATCTGCATGGCCTTGCCAGCAGTGCTGCTTGCTGCCCAGTTTTCCAGATACCATGCCATACATTGGAATATGCATAAGTCAATAATAATTATTACTGTAGACTTCCAGCACATTTTTAAACTGAGACCAACACAAGTGTTTGTTTTCTCTCAGGATGTTCTCTTACAGACATTTTCATTACTGAAAAATTTTGGAGGTGGACAAGGCAAATTATCTAAATCCTGTGAAATCCAAAGTCCTTGTTTGGACAGATGATTTCTATAGGTTTATTTGCATCAGTGTTTGTAAAATGCAGCAGCTGAAAATTTTAGAACAGAATGGAATAGAATATTTGCATAAAAGTCAGTCTAAAATTTATAATATCAAACAACTATGTGAAATCTTCTAAAATAACTTCACAGGGCTTTATATTTACACATTGAATCCATTTAAAGTGAAAAAAAATGCATTTAAACTTTTCTTTCTTTATTTATTTATTTATGAAAAGCTCTTTTCTTCTTTGCTGAATAACTGACGGTATGCTTAAGAAGCCTCATGGATCCATAGTAGCTGCAGGATAAGTATCAATTTGAAAGTGAGAGGATCTATTTTTGGGCACTTATTGATAAGCCGGTAAGATCTGAAGTACAATTTCGGAACCATTGTAAGCCTCATGCACTCTTGCCTGTTTGTGTTTGCCTGCTCCAGCATAGCTTAAGGGATTTACTGTGGCCTATCTGCTTTGACAGCTCAGTTTTATCCTAGAATTTCTAATATCTTGTGTTAAAGCTCTGTCTCCTGACGATTTTCATGACAGCCTGTTCTCCGTCCAGAAATCATGAAAACTTATGATCCAAACAGAAAGGCAAACCAAAAAAGAACATGGGTTTTCCTCAGTGGATTTTCCACACTGATTATTAAGAATGCGAATATTTTCATTTTCCTACATGGCTTGCCAGCTGGTTTTTCTCTCAAGCTGCCAGATTCTTCTTTTAATCTTTGGTTTTGTTTTTCAGGGGCTTTGTCAGAAACATTCATTTTCCAAGTGCCATTCTCACTGATTCCTGTTGCCTCTCCAGAGACCAACTCTGTGAATTTAAGTGAAGAAAAATTAGAAAACTGTATTTTCTAAGCTATTCGGATGAGGAAAGTACATTGTTTAGATAGTCTTTATTAATCAAAAATATTTAAAACAGTGAAAAAGAATGTAGTGATTTACAGTAATTGTCTGAATATTCAAAAAACAGTATAACAGTAGGAGTGCAAGATAAACAGTTCAGATTAAGATATTAATAAACCTGCTACTAAGCCATATGTATTAGAGATGGTTCCAGTGGTTGGTATTTATATCCTCTTGTTTATAAACAGCTTTAGGAGGTTAATCTGAAATTTTCAGAGAATCATAGGATCATAGAAGGAATGAGTTTAGGAGGGACCTCTGGAGGTCATCTGGTTCAGTGCCCCTGTTCAAGCAGGGCCACCTTGAGCTGGTTGCCCAGGATTGTGTCCAAGTGACTTTTGAATATCTGCAAAGATAGAAAATCCACAACCTCAGTGGACAATGTATGCCAATGCTCAGTTACCCTCACAGTAAAAAAATGCTTCCTGACGTTCAGAGGGAGCCTCCTCTGTTTCAGGTTGTGCCCAATGCCTCTGGTCATGTCACTGGGCACCACTGAAAAGAGCCTGGCTCCATCCTCTTTGCACCCTCCCTGCAGGTGTTTGTATGCACTGGTAAGATCCCCTGAGCCTTTTTTCTCTCCAGGCCCCATCTCTCTTAGCCTTTCTTCACAGGAGAGGTGCTCCAGTCCTTTCAGCATATTTCTTACCCTTTGCTAGACAGTCTCCAGTATGTCTATGTCTCTTTTGTACTGGGGAGAGCAGAATTGGACCCAGTATTGGTGGCCTCACCAGTATTGACTAGAGGAGCAGGATCACCTTCCTTGACCTACTGCTAACTCTCCTCATGCAGCCAAGGGCACCATTTGCCTTCTCTGTACCCTGATGGCTCACGTTCAACTTGGTGTTCACCATGACCTTGTGTGCCTCATCTGCCAAGCTGCTTTCCAGCCAGGTGGCCCCCAGCATGTACTGGTGGTGGATAGATCTGTTCCTCTCCAGGTGCAGGACTTTGCAGTTCCCCCTGTTGAACTTCATGAGATTTCTGCCAATCCATTTCTCCAGCCTGCTTGAGGTGCCTCTGGACTGGGGCACAAATCTAGTGTACCAGCCACTCCTCTTAGTTTTGTGTTATCAGAAAACTTCTTGATAACTCTTCCCTATATTCCAGGTCATCAATTAAGATGTTGAATGTGATAGAACCCAGCACTGATCCTAGCGGTACACCACTAGTTAGTGGCCTTCGACTAGACTTCATGCTGTTACTCTATGGCCTCAGCCATTCAGCCAGTTGTCAGTACACTTCACCATCTGCTCATCCAGCCCATCATTCATCTCTTCTTCGTTTTCTATGAAGACCTTATGGAGAACCGTTTCAAAAACCTTATTAAAATCTGCTGATTTTATCTGCTGCTCTCAATTTTTGAGCACTGTTTTGCCTTCCTATTATTTATCACTCCCTTCCCTTTTGGTGCTAGCAACAAGCTAATGAAGACATTTTGTTTGATAGATGAAAATACTTATGTGCTCTGCAACAAGCTAAGCTTTAAATCTGTATTTTTTCGTGTTTTTTCTGTCAATTGCAAGTAAATTAAAATTGCGATTTCTATTGTTCAGAAGTTACAAATAATAATGTAGCACAAGATTTCTTATGTTTTGAATTTTCATATTACGTTCCATTTACCCTGCATTGTAATTTAAAATTATGTATTAATAAAGCTTCTCATGAGCTGCTGGAGGATGTAGAAGGATGGAAGTTTTGGCAAAAGGGATAGGGACGTTTCAGAAGTTATCAAGTCTGGGAAGCTAGTAATGGCATAAGCACACAAATTGCTTATGTCTTGCTTAAATAACCATTAGAGACATTTGTAAAGTCAAATAATCAGAAGTCCCTAATTGTCTCTGCTATGGTTGCAGGCACTTTCTCCTACTGGGAGAAAACTTATTAAATTCCTCAGTTTTGCAAGAGTGCACAGAATCTTGCCTGTGACAAAATATAAAGGTATATAGCCCTTTCTCTGGGGAGATTTTGTGAACCTGAACG
This sequence comes from Loriculus beryllinus, assembly GCA_039877255.1. Taxonomy (NCBI): domain Eukaryota; kingdom Metazoa; phylum Chordata; class Aves; order Psittaciformes; family Psittacidae; genus Loriculus; species Loriculus beryllinus. Next base: position 11,246 of record JBCJKH010029866.1, on the reverse strand, counting down.
AAACTCAGGAGAGAAGCAATTTTTCTTCTGACAAGGAAAAATGCTTTTCCCTGTTAATCCTCATATAAAGAAAATCAAGACATATACTGAACCAGTGGATGTGAAAGAATTATGAGGGAAGTTAACATCTTCATAAAACTCAGAATAAAATGCCTTTAAATGCAAACATTTTGCCAGGAAGTCTTATTTTCAAGCTCTAAACAAGTGAAGATAAAACCTATAGCTCAACTATCCAAAACAAAGAAAGCTGGATCCAGCCAGCACTTGTCTCTCACTTCCACAAACAGAATTTCCTATATGTGTTTACATAAAAGTATAAATATAGCTTTAATTTATGAATATTGAGGATGCTTAATAGTATGTAATTTAATCTATATGTTCTTAAATTAGGTTATATGTGTTAAAACTTGACAAGCTTATCTAAACAGCTGTGTAACAAACAAAGAAAAGCCAAAATGCTGCTGATAACCTCTAAACACTCATTTTGACTTGTGTTAGATGCCAAGCAACAGTCCTGTTACAGAAATAATTGAAAAAAATATGACTGGAACAAAAGTGCTCTGGACCTTATATCTCCCTTCATGGAACTAGAGAGTTTTTATTCTTCTGATTTTATAACATCATTTGTATGACTGCTGCTGAAAAAGTCATGACTCTCAATCCAATAAAGACAGAAATGATGCTGTAAATTTGATGTTAGCAAAGTATTATATGCAGCAGTAGTTTACAGAAAAGGGAGCAAAGGGAAGGTGTATTGACACAACTATTCATTAAGCATTAGGTAGGTGGCAAAGTAATTTCAATATATCTGAGAAACACGAGTACAGTCCTTATCTTCAAGAACTTGCAAACCAGCATCCTCACTCTACTGGACTGCTACAGTCCTACGGTGCCCTGGGCAAATTGTGCCCTTAAGAAAGGGGAAGAGAGGGCTGCAAATACAGGAGCCATAGAAGTCTCCAGTGAACAGAAAGGTGAAAGATGAGGAGCAGTTTGAAAGCAGAAAGTAAGAATGCCTAACAGGACTGGTAGACTCTTACCAGCATCATGGAAGAACCTGCAGGAGGATGAGGCGAAGAAAACAGCAAAGCAAATATGGTGCAGCAAAGGAATAACGGCAAAAAGGAGCAAAATTTGCACATCAGAAATATTGTGCAAATGCATTAATCTCTGAGCAGATTATTGTACTGGCACAGATATATGTCTATGCATGTTTAAATTTCTGGAGAAACTGAGTGGATTGTCTCTTACTAAGTTGCCTTATGTAATCAGAAATAATAGGCCAGATAGGTTACCCTTTCTAAAAAACAAGGCAAAAAAGAGGATCATTTTCCCCATGAAAATCCTGTGTACTTTCTTTTGAGAAGCAGTAGAGCCCCCAGATTTCTTGCTTTCATTGCAAAGAATTGTTAGTCTTTTACACTTTCACCATTCTATCAAAAATGTGTTCATCTTCAGTAAAGACTGAGAGAGACTTGGAGGCTACCACTCCTTGCATTGGAAGTGGTAAAGGCAAATTAACATGCTGAGAAACAAAGATGAAGAAAGAAGATGAACAAACAAAGAAGACAGAATCTGCCAGTACTTGAGCAGGCAGCCTACAATGAGCACTTCAGATGGTTTCTGAATCTCAACTGGGCTTGTGATACAAGAGGATAAAATTATAGCTGCAAGGACTGGAGGACTCTGAATGTGAAGAATGTGAATACCTGTAAATACCAGGGAGAAGCTGTGGTCAAAAAGGGAGTCACAAATGGATTTTAGCTTGTTCTGAGTTTATATTTAAGCACTTACCTGCCAGTCTTGCTTTTGGCACCCATGTCCTTTATTGCAGATCATCCTTATAATACATTTCTTCTTGCAAAATTGAATGATACCGTAAGCAGTATTAGCTTAGCTCCTTAACTGCTCCACTGAAGTAATGATTCAAACTAAGAAAATAATCCCTTAGCAAATGTATTCTGAGATTTAAATATTTCTGCATTTTTTAGCTGTGTTGATAATGGTCACTACTATTTTGACTGTAGAGATACTTCAGAAAAAGAAACCCTGTGGTTCAGGAAAAACAGGACTGAAGCTTTTGTTTAGATGATTAGCATGTGAGATATGTATAACAACAGCTACATCTGTTAAAAATATTAACACCAAATTTAATTGTGGAGGATGAACTTGGGGTCTTTGTGGTTCTGTGCGTATGGAATACTAGAAATAGTTTATGATTCTTGTTTGCCTTTATTTTGAAATCAGATTTCTTCTTTCTCCAAAAATGAGTCGACTTAAGCAAGATTTCTTAAGCTTATTATATATAATAGGAATGATAATCCCACAAAATCTCCACTCTGAAGTTCCCTAAATCCCAATGCTGATCACAGATTTAAGATGCCTGTGAATACTGGTCTTGTCTGACAGGTTTCTGCTAAGATGCAGAGATCTCTTCCCAGAGCTAGGTTTTACATCTCCCATGCTCATTACCCCAAGGGGTTGTACTGAGCAAAATATCCATGTAAACCTTAAGAGGAGAAAACCTAGATGTGACTCATAAGCCTCACTTTTTATTTGTATGTGTGTAGGTGAATCACAAATTTTGCAGCTTTTCCAAGCTTTCAAGTAGCAATCCCAAGCCCTCTAGTGGTCCGAGCCAGGGGAGCCTGGGCTCGGGAGTAACCACCGAATCATCAGAGCGGCTGATTAAACACGGCAGGAATCCGGGAGAAGTAGGCAAACAAGCTAACTAACAACTAACTTAGTATTTGATTGCACACTGATCGCCATTATAGAGGGGCAGAGAAGTGATTTGTAGAGGAAACTTCTCCGAGTTCAGCGCATCTCGTCCAGCAGTGATGATGCTTCCAATGCCCCCTGTCTCCAGTTTCTACATTTCCTACCCAAACAAGCTGGGATGCAGCCACAGGGCTTTTCCTCGCTAAGGTGCCACACAGTGTAAAGGGTGGAGGTTGCTCTTTCAGAGGCTGCTGGTCCTCACTGAGCAATGGTTTTCCCAAGCCCTAGGGCCTGTGAGTTCCCCCTAAGGGTTGCCGGGGAACCCCCTTGGTAAACTGAGAAGGTAAAGGAAAAGGGAAAATAAGCTGGCTTTTAACCTGAGGTGGGCCATTTTGGTTCTCTTGACCCTCTCTGATCTCCTGAAGAATTCTGTAAGTTTTGGTAAATTAATACATTCTGAATTTTTTCTCTGATTTTTTTTTCCCCCTAATTAACAACACTTGTAACTTTGTCCTAATAGCTTTTTGTAACTATTTAAAGGTGTGACTTTGTCTCTAAAAATATTCATTGATAGAATGGTGCAAAACATGTGTGAACGTCTATTTACATAAATATGGGTGGCAACACTGTTTGGTGATGAGCTGAAAATCCTGCTGCAAGTCAGAGAGCCTTGAACAGAAAGAAAACTGTATGACTCAGCGGCTCAGATCCATCACATGGATAGAAAATTGTGAATAAAAATAATTAAAATATAGAACAACTCTCTCCTGAGCAAGCTGTGTTTACACAAACTACTCATTGAAAAATTTTAAATAACAGCTAATTTGGGACCAGGGAAAGATGTTAATGCATATAAAACTTTTTTTCATGCCTGTAATTAGTTTGTTCAGCTTTATTAAGTAAAGCTTATATATGCTGGTAGAAATCCCAGCTGCATCATATTTTCAAGGTAGCTTGGAAAATGCTTAGAAGCATTGCTGAGGGAGAAGGGGTTGAAATGTCTACCAATATAAATTGTCTTTGCCACAGGTGGCAGGCATAGGGACTGATGGCTCTCTTACACCAAGGAAAATCAGAAATAACTCCTCAGAGGTAGGGGAATAAGGGAGTGACATTGGTGTATAATCTGTAGGAGAGGAGAATGAGGACAAGTGACTTTAGATCCCACTGGGAGGCTGTGGTGGGCTGTGCCCTCCTTTTGATGCTGCAGTGGACACACTCGAGGTGACACTACTGCAAGCCTGACTCTGCCCCATGGCCTTATCCAGCCAGAATGATGCAAAGGGCAAATGAGGTTGAGGAGATTAAACCCCAGCAGGTATTCCAGATGGGATCTGCAATTCTCAGGTCAAATGATCTTCATAGCTGAGAAAAACAAGGGGCATTGCTAGATTTTCCTGTGGACATGACTGAGTTTGAATAGGCTCAGCTGCCTAGAAAAGCAGAAGTAAAAAAATGCTGACTTCTCTGATGGAAGTATGGCAGAGCAGAAAGAAGGTTGTAGTATTTAAAAAGTAGCTATGCTATTCTGTATGAAAATGAACAGATCTGTTCTTATAACTGGGCTTAATGCATTGTTTGCTGAAATAATGAGCTTGGCTTACTTCCTCTTCATTTTTTACACAGCATTTTACGTCCTTTCAGTGTAAACCAAACTTCAACTGGTTTTTTTAGTCTTTAAACAGAGAGCTATTATTTACTTACAGCTGCCCAGATTATGGATTTGCCATTCTTTAATTTTAAATATATTTTTCACCCCTTTTTCCATTAATCTACCTATACAACTTCTGTCATTAAAACAGACAAATTTTGTATAAGATCTACCTAAAGAGATTTTTTCTCATATAAAAAAACCCTAATTAAATACACAGGTAATTTGTAGAGGAGGAGGACATATATACGTAAGTATACCTTACTCAGAGAGTGTTGTGTTAGAAACCTGTTAGAAATTCAGAAATGCAGCAGCACCACAGTCCTTTCAAAATTAGGATGTTTTCTGTTTAACCAGTGTCAACAAAATATATTTTGAATATGTTTTGTGTGAAGAATATCCTTCTACATGGATGTGTAGTTATGCGCATGTGTGTGTGTGTGTATGTTACTGTTTTATTTCAATCTCTCAAGTGAGGACACAAGGCTAGTTTGGATGCTTTCCAAGTCTGAAAGCTATACCTTTAGAATGAACTTCAGTGAAGCTATGCTCTGTTTAAATTTGTTATTTGGTTAAATACTACCTCATTACAGTGGTCTTGAGTGTTTCATGTCATTGGATTTCACTCCATCCTTTTCCTTTTACAAGACTGAGCAAACAAAAACCGAATATGTTTGGCAGATGGTTTAAAAATAGACAAACATTTCAATTTGCAAGTAATTTTGGGCCTCTAAGATCCCACTTTTGTTTGTTTTGATGGCAAGGAATTTATCTGACAGCAACATACTTCTATTGAACTGTTGGCCACAATAAAGTTAAATAATATTTTTCAGTGCAGCTACCATCTGCTGTGTTGTGTCATCTCATACTGAAAGGTCCCCAGGCAAGCAGCAACAAAGACCCATGAATCAGAAGCATGAATTGGTATTGGGCAGTGGAGAGTAATGACTAAGGCAAAGGTACCTGAGTATCCTGATCAGCCACTGCATTTCACTGTGACTTTGAAAATCCCAGCTGACAATAACAGGCTGGATTCTTGCCTTTTTGCCTTTTTAGAGTTGTAAATCCAAAAAGCAGATGTGAAAAGCCCTTGACATGGCCTAAGGGTACCATCCAGGGACATCTACCCAAGAGGCACAGCACTGGCTGGGCTGCCCAGCTCATTCATCACATGCTCCCCATCCGTGCACAACCAGAATAGCAAAAGATGAGCCCTACAGAGCAAATCCTCTGCTGGAAAGCATTTCTTTATGAGACGAACTAGAAGCCATGGTTCCCTTGGTTCTCCTTGGAGGGAAGACTACCCTGCTGTGCTCTGGTATGATCCCCATCTGCTGCATAAAACTCACCCATGCCTCAGGAGAAGCACTGGGACATATGCTCTGCCCACCCTGGGTATACAGCTATTCTGCAACTTTGCCTCGCTGAACATTTAATTATGCCAACAAGGTGTTGCCTAATGCATTAGGGATGGTAACTAGTTTTCTTCATCAGAGGAAAACTAACCAGTATTTTACTGTATGGTGATTAGGGCAGTATTTTTGGATTAAAAGAGATTTGGGCTCCAATTCTCTCAGGCGAGGAAAAGCGTTGAATTTGGTGACCTTTTTGCTCAGTTAAGTGCTCCCCACTACAGCTAGCCAGCCAGCATGCTGCCTTTAGTGTCCTCGGCAGTACTTGACTGTCTGGGTTTGCAGACCCAGCTCCAGATAAAAGTTCAGTTTGTGAAACCTACTCCTACATGGTACCTTCCTCCATCTCAATAAGATACTTCAATGTGTGCATGATGCTATGTGGATACCCTCCAGCTTGATCTGTACAAACTGGTAGGGCTACACTATAGCACCTACACTATAGATGCCTGTGTAGTTTCTATGTGTGGTATAGCAAAGCTGTGCAGGACCTATTCACACTGTTCTCTCTGACCATCGAATTTTCAAATCGAGGGTCAATCTGGTATTCAGATTCTCTGAAATACTGAAGTGTTTGATTACTATGAGACTTTGGAGCAAGCAGCTCCCCAGACATCCATTTATGCTCCTGGCTGGGCTAGGGATGCCTATTATGCAGAAAGGTATCTGAAAGTCAGAGATTTCTTCAGGTATCTGTTCTATGGAATACTTAACTACATTGAAGTGAAAGGTAAAACAGATGCACGAACCACTCTGGTTTTCCAGTTGTGTCCAAGCAAACAACTTTATTTTGATTAATGAGATGTAATTAGACCAATCAATACAGAGGTACTATGTAATTGTTTTCTTTGTATATGTTGTTACTCACTGTCATGTCATATAGGCACACTAGGAAAAAAAAAGAATTAAATAAAAAAGAAATCAATGTTGTTTCATTTTTTATTGCATGGAGAGAAAATGAAATTTAGAGGAAGTGGGTGTCTTGAGAAAGGAGGAGGAATATAAAAAACTGTGTCTGCCTCTGAACCAGAGAAATAATATTTGAATTAGATTTATTCTGTGCCATTCATCAGGAGAGATGGAGAAAGAGATTAGATTATTTAATTATGCTTTAATGTAGATATTTCTGAAGTCATATTAGAGAATTGCAATATAGGGGGAGGAGCAATCCAGGAAATGTATCCTAATAGTGACTCACCTACAGTCTTAACTGGCATATACCAGTGATATTCAAACTGTGGTGACTAATTATATCAGGGAGACTCTTTTCTGGACATTATTGAGACATGAAGAACCCTAGTAGATAGATTAGGCAATGTGGAAGGCATCCTGTGTTAATCAGGGTAAGTGTGGGAGATGCAGTTAGAAAAAGGAGTTGTGGAATGCCTGATGGTATCCCATAGGCAGTACTATTATAGTTCAGAAACTGAAAAAGGGAATTAACCTGATGTGAAGATAAGTTAAGAAGAACCTTTAGTACATTTAAATTTTATCATATTTTTCTGGTGCCATCCCTCGATCAGCGAAATAAACTTTAAAAAAGAAAGGGAATCCAACCTGACCTGTTAACAGAAATCTCTGCACTCTCTGTCCCTAAGAAACTACTGTGTAGGGAGTAATATCCTGCAAATGGTGTTTAGAAAACTTTTCTCAAGTGTGAAAAAATCTGTAGCAAATATCTGTAATTCTTATAGAAAAGGGTTTAAATTGTAACAAAGGGCTTCTGTTTCCTTCTCTGAATCATTGCAGATTAGCTATTGCCATTATTTACACTGGAAATTCCAGTGTGATTCTGTGACTCTGTAAAATTAGTGTTTATCTCTGTGGCCAACCTAAGCAGCTCGGTCTGAGACTAAGATTTCATGGGCAGGAGGAAAGAAGGCTCTCTCCCTTTCTTCGTCCCTCCCTCCTTGACTTCCTTATTGGTGTTGCTTCCTTTATCCTCTCTTTCTCTCCCTCTCCTCCTTTCGTTCCCTCCTTTCTCTCATTCTTCACCTTTTTTCTGTCCTAAGGCAGACCACATTTCTTCACCCTGGGAAGCAAAGGGAGGAAACAGAGATCAGATCTCTCAGCCTCCCTGTCCCTCTCAGCCCACTTTGGAGTGTTGCGGCTACAACTCACACGAAATATGTCTAGTCTATCACATCTCATCAGCTCCAAGCAGTTTTTATTTCTCTTCTGATGCACCATGAAATGTAACACAGTTTCCAAAGGATGGAAAAATACCTCTCCGGGGAAGAAAAGAACTATTAATAATTGTTCCCAGTGATCTAATACCAAATGGCAATGTTCCATTTGTTATTTTTATACCTGACTATGGAAGGACTTTGTGGAGGAATACGAAATGGCAAGAGAAAATGAATAGCCTATCAAGCATTTTGAGTACTAAAGCATACAATGTGCTGCTTCACAATCAAATTTATCACTTGCTTTAGGTCCATATACCTCTTGCAAACAGAAGAGGCATACTGGGAGCCAGCCAGCAGAAGAACATGGCAGTTACTAATTTATGATTTTATGGTTAATTTTATAAGGCATGACTTAGTTTCATTGACTTTGATGGGGTTGCTCTGTGCCAAAAGTTAAGCACATTTGTGGGACTCAAGTTTTGTTCAGAATACTAATCCAGCAACCTACTTAAAACCTCAAACCATTACTAGAGGATACAATTTGTGAAAAATAACTTTCTACAACTTTAGAAAGCAAATATTTCAGAAAAAGGAAGAAAATTAAATTAGCCTTTCTCATTTACAACTTAGTTTCTGTGTACAAGCCTTATTACAGCAGATCCAGCCTTGCAAAGGACTGTATAATTAGCTTTTTTTCCTCAATTAGGAGATTGTAAGGTTGCCAAAGAAAACATATTTTGAGTGTATCTTTTATCACATGATTAAAGATCACATATATCCATGCCTATAATGAGGAGCTCATGTGCTAATGTTCTGTAGTGGTCCAAAATTTACAACTGCAAAAACCTTTGATGTATCACTAATTGGTTTTAGCACCATAGATTAGGTGCTGAAATCAGTAGTCAAGAAATTGTGAGTAGTAGGTGGAGAAGGGATAATTCTGATTCTCACCATATGCTTTGAGAAATTTAAATCATTACAGCGTAAGTAGAAAAAGGAGGCAGAACTTGTTGCTTTTTTATTTTTAAGAGAGTCTCATAGATTATTTGTATGATCCAAAAATATGCTTTATTCTAAATAATTAAAAAAATCTCCATTTCACAGTTTTTATTTTTGTAGAAACAACACCCATCTCGCCTGCAATATGCTGTGCATTCTAACACCTAATGTGAGGAGAAGAATGTAGTAACAGGGGAAATATATCTGCATAACATGTGAAAAGTGCCAAACCTTTAATTAATTCAGACACTATATCACAAAATAGCAAACTCTAACTATAGACTTCATCTACACCTTGCAGAAACAGGAAAGGAAGGCAAGTGATGTGGTACGTTTTCTTGTAATGGTGGTCCATGTTGCATCTTTGATGGTTTGGTGATAAGGATTTATTATTCAAACAGTAATGAAAATTATTGGTGGGATTGCCTAAGGATTACTGGCAAGCTGTGAAGAGAGATCTCTATTCTGTGTTGAAAGCTATAGTGCTGGTCTACGCAGAGGAAACTATAGAGGCACGTTACAGCAGACATGATCTTTGGGTTTAAAATATGCTAAAATGTTCCGTGTTTGTTTTTTTTCAGTGAAAATTGAGTGATTTGAATCATTCTACACAGGCATGTACACACCACTTTCCAGTGTGCCTTGTTCTTGTTACCCATTTATTCCTGCAACTCACAACTTTGTGTTTACAGCAAAGGTATGGTAAAGTTTACCTCAATGCTTTTTAATTATTAAAACCACCAAACCATAGCCTTAAAAAAGAAACAATTCAAGAACCTTTCCGCTCTGCTTTGTCACAACGTCTTTATTTAAACCAACAAAAATAGATTGAATTTTTAATGTTTAATTTAACTTTGCAAGTTATTTTTAAGCCTTGTTTTGTTCTCTTGTGTGCACATGTAGAAATTGAGGCACACAGGGTTTTATTTTTATTACATTTTCCTTATAATTCATTATTATACATTTATACCTAATATACAATTTATACAATAAATACATAATTAATATATAATAAATATTTAGTATAGTTTATAATTTTATCATTTATAAGACTTTATAGTTATAATTTATAGCGATTATAATAAGTTATAATTATAATTTACTATTATATATTTATTCAATATATAATAATCTATAACAAATAAATATTTATTATGATATTTTATACATAATTTTATTATTATTCACAATAATTTTATTATAAATGGGCTTTCTTTGCATGCCAGTGACAATCCAAGGTGCTACTCACTGTAGCACGCTGACCTAAAGCATATCAGGACTCCAACCATTCACTCCAAAGATTTTCTCTCTATTGAAATCAAAGGATAAAAGTGATTGCAAATCTATGATAAACCAAGGTGATGACCTTTTCTACTGCTAGATCGTTAGTGTAAATGGGAATCAAGTCCATCATTTACATTTGACAGTCCTGTTCAGAAGTGTCACTCAGGACTTCCAGCTTCTTCCTTTTAGTAAACACTATTTTAACGTTACTTTAAAGGAGCAAAAGTAGTAAGACAAAATTCAGAACATTGCATTAGGTTTCCCTTAAAAGTGAACTATAGGGTGTCCTCCTTTGATGGCAAGGTGAAAGCTGAAGGCAACAGTGATATCTACCACTTTGGCCTTGATTCAAATTCTTTCTACTGACTTTGATGGTGTCCTGAAAGTGCAGTTTCCTTTGTTGCTTCTCCAATTTGGTGTAGTTCACTAATTTAATGCAAGACCTTCATACATTTTTCACATAAATTTTTCCCAGCTAATATCTTTTTATCTCAGTAGCAGGGCACCACAGTCTTACATCAAACAAATCCTCACTGAAGTAATTTTTCATTATCGTTACCCTCTTTGCATTTCCTAATTTTAAAATATTGCCTTCTGCTCTCCTCCTTCCCACCTCCAATTTCTTTAAATGCACACTTAAAAATATTTGTATCTATCTGTGACAAGGTCATTATTGTTGGAACAACGCAGATAATTTCTTTACACTGTGATGGCTGCAGCATCTTACAGGTTACTCATAAGTTGTAAAGCTTCTCATGATACCCTGCTATATGACTGGGACATCCCACACAAATGTGTTGCTCTACCACAAAGAGAATAGTTTGAAGTGATAGAAAACACCCATTGTTTCACATTCCTATGGAACAGTTGTGGGGATTTTTTGTTTGGTTTTTTTGGTGGGTCTTTTTGGGTTTGTGGTTTTGTTGTGGGTTTTTTTGTTTGGGTTTTTTTGTTTGTTTGTTTGGTTTTTTCCTTGGGTTTTTTTTTTTTTTTTTTTTGGGGGGGGTTGTTTGGGGTTTTTTTTTTTGTTTTGTTTTTTTTTTTTTTTTT
>JBCJKH010029863.1:13339-24848 GCA_039877255.1 Loriculus beryllinus | reverse complement strand
AGAGGAAATACACTTGGTCTCAAGTCCAAATTCTCACCCCAGACACAAAGAATATTGCTTCCAGAGAAGACTGAACTACACATTTCCAGAAACATTATTTTGGTCTCTGAATTTTGGGGGTTTATATCCCATATGTTACAGAAAAAAAGCACACCAGATGTTCATCAAATTTAACATGTAAACAAACTTAATTGAAGAAATGAAAATACTTGGACTTGTGGAATTCAACACTGACTGATTAAAATCAGAGCACTGAGTATTTGAAACACCTTAACTTCAATCTTTGCAATACTTTTTTGGGAAAAGCATTTGAGAAGGACTCCTCCTTCCCAACAACAAAATTAATAAAGATTATCAGTTACTGTAAATTAACATTTCCATTATGGCTCAGCAAAATACCTTTTTACCCAACCTTTTTAACCAACACAAAATGAGAAGGATGAGAAAAAGCCAATTAGAAAATACTGTGTGCCAAAAGGGCATAGGCATCAGAAGTTTACCTGGAGAAAGAGGGTGGATTTGACTTTTATCTCAAAGCACAGTCAAAGCCATGAGTAAAATCAGTAGAAGATGTTGTTTCTCCATTTCTCTTTAAAGGAAGAACTGAACTGGATCAGTTCTGAAGTGAATTGAATCAAGGAATTGAATCCAAGAATCTTTGATAAGAATCTTTGAATTCAAATCTTTGAGAAAGAAATTTGCTCTCGGATTGGAACTTGCCATTTAACATGTCGTCGCTCTTATGTCACACTGCTAGGCTGGACTTCGTGTTATGAAATAAATGAAATCATTTGCAAATTTACTTTGCCTAATGGAAAAAATAAAAATGTTGAAAGAAGCCTGTACAGTTCCTGGTCTCCCCAGTGATTCAAACATCAAGGGTTCCAATGACTCTACCAAAACCAGGATTTCACACTACACATATAAAAAAACATTTTCCACAAGAAAATTCATCTATGCTAGATTGGAAGACATGTGTGATGTTACAGTGGCAGAAGTCTGGAAAAAAATTGTCATGGGTCAGATACACAACAGAGGTTTATGATACCTCCATCTTATTCCCAACTCAGTTTATACTGCTGATAGCTTTTACAGTTATCAGGGAATCCCTCCCCTGCAGTAAGCCTCCCTTAAACCTCTCTAAACTGTGGTCACACTTATGCCATCTGACTAATGGCATACAGGACAAGTGCTGTTACAAAAGATCTCTGTCTAGTTCTTGACACTTCTAAATGCATGTTAAAGCAAATAAAAAGAAAGCATTGTTTTCAGAGATTCTGGGTGATTTCCAGGTCCTCTATAATCAATTTAAAGAAGCCAATGAAAGATAAGCAGAACAAGTGAAGACTATTTTAAGAAAGTATTCTTTATTTATGCAGTTCTTTCTGAAGGTATGGGGAAATTTCTCTTTAAACTCATAGACAGCAGATGTTAAGTTTGTATTGGAATCAAAGTAGAACATGCCACATTTATCTGGTGATAATTTTTTGTAATTCTTTAACATTCAACAATTATGATTCAATAGCAAGGTAGTTTTCAAAGTTTTTAGTCAAGGTGCAATGATACAGACTGGGGACAGGCAGGTTGCTCTTTCTAGATCTACAGAAAGCAGCTTGAACAGAAGCTTTTGAGAAATGAGATTTTGCAGCTGATATATGTTGAAGGATCTTTTCATTCGCAGGCTGTACATGGTGATTCTCTTCCTTGCTTTAAATCACAAAAGGAAACCACGAGCAAACCACGGCTTTAAAAGGTGAAACAAAAGATGATTCAACTTTATATACAGAGTCTGTCTGCCTCTCTCCCTCTCTCTCTCTGTTTATACGTGTATAAACAAAGATTTATAAAACAACACTTGATTATAATTATCTAGATTAGTTACTTGAAGCGAGAAAAATTCTTTTGTTACTTTAACTTCGAGTATGTGAAAATTTATTATCTAAAAATTCTCCTCTTTTCCCTAATTTTTGTTATATAATCATCAGCTAGATGCACTTGTCACTCTATGTAATACATATAACACATTAGTTTTAATAATGATTCCACCAAATAAGGTGTCCAGTATCTCTGTGCTGTAACGTGCTACAAAAGTGCATAATGTTGTGTAAATTGCTCTGTTTAACTGGTCTGCCATTATCATATTATCCCAAGTATTTTTATTATTTTTTTTTTCGAAAAGGACAGGAATACTGTCTGTAATAAGCCTTTACCAGATTTTAAAGGAAAAGTTAAAAGATCAAAAGTACAGAGCATAAAGGCACAAAGCCTTGGCACTTTGCTTCCATTTCAGCACTCTGTGCTGACCTCTACTGGTTTCTCCGTCGCAACTGCCACAAATATTAAACAGCCTTCTTTTATTGAACTTCTGCACTCTCTTGTTCAAATTCAGGGATAAAGTAAACTGTATCCTACCCTGCTAACCTCTGCCTGATTGAAGGTCAAAAAGCTATCAAGCTTCCACTTATTGGTGGCAGTTTACCTGTAGTGTGCGAGACACTGAAAAATCATCAATTTAAGAAGCCCTAACAGTACATATACAACTGTAGAAAGATAAAAAATCAGAAAACTCTGTCTTGACATTTCGGGTGATTCTTTTATGACTGAATAATTTATCACACTTGATTTATTCAACTGCTGTCTCATGTCTGCATAATTTGCTATTTGGTATATAAAATCTGGTTTTGTACACTAGTCAGCATCTGACCCATGACAAGCATCAGAATTATCACAGCAACACAATTGCCAAAGTTTTGAATATAAAGTCACCATTTTCAGTCACCCCCTTTTGACAGACTTCTGCTTCAGAGAACACATTTGTCCCTAAAAGCTTCTTCAGACAAAATATCTGCTTTAATTAAGGCAGAGGTTGCACCTTATCTACTGCAGGCTAGTGGTAGATAAGTAGAGTAGCAAGTTTGACATTATAAAAGTATCACTGTAAATTCTTTGTCGAGCCAAAGTTACACCCTGTCTTACTGCTGATGGGAGCAGTGAGTTGCTCACAGTATCTTTAATACTACTAAATGAAGTTCAAGCCATCCACTTCTTAACTGCTCACCAGAAAAAAACAAATCTCTAGTTCTTTATGTACCTCACAGTAGAAAGCAACTCCGGTTAGTCATAAGTAAATGAGCAAACTTTTCCATCCTCATTTACCAAAGAACACTTTCATTGTCAGCAACACTCAAAACTTTCCAATTTTAAAAGCCTATTTTTAGATTTCTTTGCTATGCAAGTCTTTAGGTATGAATAACAGTTCAACATATCGTGAGAACCTCATTTCCTCTGACTGCTTTATCTGTGACTCCAAATAAATCATTAGGGGTTTTTTTGTAAGTCACCTGTGCTGGCTGGAAAAAAAAAAAAATGACTGTTGACCACAAAAATAATGAAGCTTTGTTGTTCTATTGATATGCATAGTAAAGCAGTTCAGATATTGTTAATTCAATTTCAGAACAGCAAGATGCTTATTATGCATGAAGCTATTTTGTGTAATAATGCGGTTTTCCTTTATGTTTCATGAAAACCTCTTTAGATCTTGAATAGAAACAAATCACTCTGATACTCAACATGAAACAACAGCATTTTTATATTGTATAATAAATACGTGAATAACAGCCTCCTTTTTTTTTTTTTTTTTTTTTTTTATTTATTTTAAGCATCTTCCCAGACTTCTTGAAGACTCGGATTTCTCACCCTTCTTTTACCGCCGCTGAATCTTGCAGCATTACATCCTAAGGCTGTCAGTGCTTAAAACCACGAGCAGGACACTGAAGAAACCCTGGGGAGCCGCTAGCAAGCAGGGTTTTCCCTACGGCCACGCGGGAGCTTCCCCAGAGGTGGCCAGCAGAGGGAGAGGGGGCGCCCGCCCAGCCCTGCACCCCCTGGTACCACAGCCCCCGTTGCTCTACCTCCAAGCAAAACCACAGGCAGCAACCTCAGCTCTAAAGTCTGCTATGAAAACCGGCACACGATCTTCCACAGAAACACTCTGACACTGGGTTGTTTCCTTTTCCTTCTTACCTTCACCTGCTGATGGAGCACTGGTGTCCAGAAGGTCGCCGTCTCCTGGTCTTGCTGAGATTGCCACAGTTCCAGTTCTTGCACTGCTGCTTCTAGGACTTGGATGAACAACTGGATCTGAACTGCTTATTCTGTTCTGTGTCAGAAAGAAAACGTTTTGTGTTCTGTCACTAGAGCTGGGCCTTTGCTCTACACATTAGAGTAAGTACATAATCTCTCTGAGATTTGCAAACCAATGTCTTTTTCCGTAAGTGGGAAATCAAAAATCTTATGAAGAGTTCCTATAACTTACAAAGGAGTGAAAGACATAGATTTTCACTGAATAAGGTGTTGACTAGATCACTGTGAAACCATCTTCTTTCCAAGGGGTATTTTAAAGCAGTACTTTCCCTCAGCTCTGTGCATAATATTCCACAACAGCCCAAATAACTTTTTTCCTTACCTCTGGTATCCCAGTGAGATCACATTCTGTTAAAAACATCCTGTCAAGCTTGGTACAAAAGGGCTCCAAAGAATCAGAATGCAGAAGCTATGCAACTTGCTGACTAACTTTGCTCTGTGTTATTTACCAATCACACAAAGAAAATGCTGTCTATTCAAAACACAGTTCAAAACTCTCTTCACAGAAAGTGAGTGAACAAACAGTCCCATGTCCGATGCTGTAGTCACATCTCCCATGAGGCCCGGTGATAGCTCTGGGGCATGGGACAGAGTGACACCACCAGCAGTCACTACAAGGCACTTTTGTAAACAAGTTGTATGTGTGAGCAGAGGAGGAGGAGAAGGCGGGTGTTACTTTTCCTCTGTCTTAACTTTAAGCCGTATTTGCTTCATCATCTCTAAGCATAACTTCACTCTAGTCTATTGAGTGCATTTGCTACAGACTTTGCGTGGTATTTTCTCACTATAACTTTCATTTTATTCCAGAAGGGATCTGAAAGGAACATCTGCAATTAGCATAGCATCTAGATTTGGAACCTTGGAGCGAGGTTAAGCAGTAGAAACTAGTTCAGAATGTGGCAGGCCCATCACAGAAAAAAACCCCAAAGAAACTCAGTAAGTTACTCTAATTTGCACTCAGCAAAACTTAAACCACCTGTGGCAAGTCTGGTTTTGGTTTGTTTTGGGTTTTTTTAATTAAAAAAATAGGCCTCATTTATAAAAGCCATACCCAAGTTTCAAGTCTTCAGTATTCCCATAATGCAAGGTGGAAATTCTGACTCAACTTTATTATTTTTGCCTGACTATACAACTGAATTCTTAGTCATTCGGGGGTGTTGTAAACATCAGAGGAACTTTAGATTTTGCATTTCAGTTCATTAATTTCAAGTATTCCTAAAATCATAAACCCTCTCCACCCATTATCCTTGTTTTAAACCCACTTGTTTTTTGAAAACACATAATCTCAAAACCACACTTTGGCAAAGAAGCAGAAATGTCTTTTTCAGCTCCCTATAGGAAGATAAGTTCCATATAGACCCAGTGCTCCTAGTACTGACCACTGCCCTCCACTCACACCAAGCCACTCCAGTGCTTTCCCTTATACTTACAATAAATCACAGACAACAGCTATTTTCAGATGTGGAAAGAGGAAAATTGTTAGTGATTGCTTTGTAATTTCATTCTCTATTTCATTCAGACCAGCTTTGGAATCCTTTTCCTGCCACCCAATCCAAACGATCCTTCCTTCTTATGGCAGCCCTTCCTAGCCTTGCTCTTTTCTTTTTTCTTTCTTTTTTAACATTTTCTTTTTACAACTCCCTAGTAAATATTTTTCTTCTGCTTTCAAAGGTCTAAAAGACAGGTGTTATGAAGCACCTGCCACGTATGTTTGTGAGAGGGCAACATGAGACATGGTGCCACTATGTTGTAAAATAAACCGCTTTTGTGTGGTCTGACTCTGCAGTGTGAATGTGTATTCTGATCTCATCCCAGGTGAAATACCTTTATAAGCTTTCACAGGGTTGTGATAAAGGTTTTTCCAAATCTTTATTCCAGGAATAAGGATCATTCCAGGTATGACAGGGACTGTAATGGTAGGACAAGGGGCAATGGGTTTAAACTTAAAAAAGGAAGTTCATGTTGAATATAATGAAGAAGTTCTTTACTATGAGGATGGTGAGGCACTGGAACAGGTTGCCCAAAGAACTGGTAAATGCTCCAGCCCTGGCAGTGTTCAAGGCCAGGTTGGACAGAGCCTGTGGAAACATGGTCTATTCTGAGGTGTCCCTCCTTATGGCAGGGGGGTTGGAACTAGATGATCTTCTGGTTGTTTCCAACCCTAGCCATTCTATGATTTTATGGGATAAATAACACTCAACTGCATATATACTTTAACAACTGAATGATTCATGACCAATAACTGGATGACAAAAGTATAGATTTCAAAAACGTATTTTTTTTCTAAAACTACATAAAATTTTAAAATAACTAGTTGTATCTTTTAGCAATACTTGAAAACAATGCCTTTAAAATATAAATGATGTATGAACTGGCAAGTAGAAATGCCTAAGTAACTCTCAGGATTTTTAAACAAAAGTGGCTCTTTCTTAGTACACAACAAACACCCAGTCTTTGGTCAGAGTCTGCAGTTATGTCTTTTTCAAAAACAGTTGCTCCTATTATTTAATATAGGCTTTAAAAAACATTAGACCCAATAGGAAGTTTTAACTGATCTTTGTATATTTATTTTATTTTTATTCCAAGTTTACATTGTAAGTTTTTCTCATCTCATTAATATTAGTACTGTGTTAGAAAACAGTATACATATTTTCTCTCGTAATAACCTCACTGTTCTACTTGAATATCTGTATCTCAGGAACACATAATCACCTATTAAAATACTGCAGTATACAGTAGGTTGATTATTTTCACCGTATCACTATGAAGTCAGAAAGTTTATAATCCCTGTTTTATGGACTGGGAAGACCTCAGTTAAGTCTTCCTCTTAGGCCTTTTCTGAGCTTTGGTATCTGGTTTTGAGTAGGTCAGAATAGGCACACAGAAGGCTGTATGTAGGAGTGCAGTGTACTGAGATAACAGTGAGGGAAAATCAAGGCTGATTTTCTCTTCTCTATTACCGATAGTGTGACTACATTTTGAAAGGTAGACCTTGCTTTTATAAGGAAATCTACCAAACTATGTGATTTAAAGGAGTCTAGCATTTAAATCTGAGTTCAGATCATACTCTTTTCACATACTATTATGAGAGACTACCCTTTGTTATCGTTAAAATAGGCAATACTGTTGCAAAAAAGCAAAAATGGAAAATGTCACTGTGTTGTAGAGAACGCAGTGTTATAGTTTCATGTTCCCTTTTTTGGTGCTGTGGGTACATTTCTGTTCCAGTGTCTTTGATGAACCTGAGATTGCATGAGTTAGAAGTTCTCTCTGTTGTCTGCAACCTGACATCCTGTGTCCCATGCATAAAATGACACTCATTGAAGGGTACCCATTAGGCACTGTCATTCCTCTGGAGCCTGATTGGAGATGGACAGCTCTCCCATCATTTTATGAGATTTGGACTGCCAGTGGCTCCATTCATATTGTTTTATTTATGAGTCTCAAAACTGAGATGGCAAAGTCAAGCTCAGATTCTTAGAAGTTCCTCTTACTTACCTCTTGTAATCTATTAATTCTTTAAGAATACCAACAGCAGTCTATATGGGTGCTTTTTAAAAATTACCATATACTTCAGTCTCATGGAGAAAGAATATAAAGTTTAAGTTTTGATGTTGATTTGCCCAATGTAGGTCACATGGGAGCTAAAATGAGAACCTAATAATGCTTTTAATGGCAAAGACTCCTCTCTCTTCCCAACAGCTCCACTAGGGAAATGAGAGGAAGTAAGATTGATACTAATTATGCACACTGAGGAGCCCTAGCTGCAGTCACCAGCCTGCTGCAGAATTCTCAGGGGATGACAGGCAGAGTTGGCAAACAAAAATGGAAAGGGATGGAAAGAAAGAAAGCAGCAAAATGCTTTTTCTGGCTATCCACAAAATATGCCCAGGACTTAAAAAAACAATTCTAAATGTATAAAAAATCTAGGCAGGCCATGCAAAAAACCCCAATTAGTTCAGTGTCTAATAACTGCAGGAACAACACTGAATATGAACCAGTCACATGATCACATCAGGTGGTTTAAAACAAATGAAATAAAAGAAGATTTTGAAAATCCTATGTTTCCCCCTTTTCCATGTAATTACCATGAGCTACAATTTGGAGTGGTGGTGTAAAGAGGACTGGGGGGAGTGAGGTGAATTTGAAACAGACAAAAGCTGGGTAAACCACTCCAGTATCCAGGCTCATGCAAAAGTACTTAACCAGACACAAATGCTGCTGATGCTTTTGTTCTGGTCTTTCACTAAAGCATATTCTGGCCTTCTGATGTGCCTCCTATAGGTTGCTTCTGCCAGGCAACTGTGCATGTGCTCACAGTCCCAACTGCTAGCACCACATTTATTTATTTATTTTCAACCCAAATAAACTCTTAATGGCTTAATATAAAACATTTGGATTTTTTTTTTTTTTTGGATGCACACTAAACAATAAAAAAAGCCAGAAGCACAATACGCCATAAGGGAATGAAAGGGATGATTGTTCAAAGCCCTATTAAAAGCTTTGTGGCTTTATTTATATATTTTTTAACAACACAATTTCAAAGCCTTTTAAAGAAGACTCCTCCTCCCCAGTTGCCTGCCAAGATAGTACTTAGCTGAGGGAGGGAGTGGCTGCTCTTTAAAAGATGATGGTATCTATTAGAGAGCAAGGGAAAGAGATATATATAAAAAGGCTTTCCCAAAAACAGTTGTCCAGAAGGGCCAATGAAAAGAAACAAAAGGTAGGAGATGATGATTAAATGGAAAGAAGGTGGGAGCATTAAAACAGAGAGCGCTGAGGGAGAGAAGAGATTTTTAAAGCAAAACCAGTTCTGTTAAGGTCCTTTCAGTTACGCTATTATACTAACCATGCTCCATATTTAGGCATCTGTCAGGTAGTAATTGTGAAGCACTTCACAAATATTAACTCTGACAGCCCTCTTCCATGAGGTAGGTGAAGGACAGAGACCCACTCACATGCAGGCAGAGACCACATTGTACAGCTGATTTCTACGAAGACTTTGACAGCACATCATGTTACAAAGCAACAGGCATGGAAAGGTTATTTGTCCCCTTAGTGTGCTGTGTGACTTCATTGCAGGTATTAAGTGACTCGTCTATGTGAAAAACATGTCAAGTGTGCTTGAAATTTCCAGGATAAAGCTGAGGTCTGTGTTCACTCTCCCTTCTATTACAGTCTAGGTCTCACTCTTAGGAAAACTCCACAATCCTTTTGCTATTTGGACCCAGTTCCTTCAAAATGCTGTCAGCAATCACCATTACAGATATGATCACAAACTCAGATAACTTGTACAAAGCTGCGTAAAACTGCCAAAGAGGGTTCTGCATTTGCAGTAAGGAGCCAGTGCAGTTGCCACTGGTGGTAGGGCCATGGTGATCTCTGCTGCTAGAGAATGGTCTGTAGTTTGATCTGGCTGTATTTTAACACAGTTCGTGGCACCAATCTTTAAATTAGAAATAAAATCTCTCTCTTTTGAGTATGAGATATCTCCTGTGCAGTTAAGAAGGGAGTGTGAAGAGCTCTGCCTTTCCTGGTGGCTACAATCAACTACATCAGCTTGCACCACCAGGGCCATTTGGCTCTGAGGCAGCCTCCATCATGAAGGCAGTGCAGAACCTTTGATACTTCCCATCTGTTGAGCACAAAACACTAGTGCAAGAGGATGTTGCAGCATAGCTGCAACAACAAAAAACTTCCTGAGAATAGCTCTATGAGAAACACCTCTATTTCAGAATTTTCACCCTGTGAACTAAAGACAACTTCCATTTTCATTTATGTCTCCAATATGAAACACCTGCTTCAGTTGAAAGCTCCAGATAATCTCTACAGAAAACACTTCTAGGATTCTTAGGTTCTC
Organism: Loriculus beryllinus; assembly: GCA_039877255.1. Lineage (NCBI taxonomy): Eukaryota > Metazoa > Chordata > Aves > Psittaciformes > Psittacidae > Loriculus > Loriculus beryllinus. The sequence continues at coordinate 14,845 of JBCJKH010029863.1, read as the reverse complement.
AAACTGAGACACTAAGCTTAGTATAAATGCTCTAGATGAAAGGGCAGATAGGTTTCTTCTGAGATTATCCTTTTCCCTATCAGGTAATTCTTGCCTCGATCTGATTTTTTAGATCTCTCAGGTTTGAGTATGTGAGATGGAAAAGACTTGAAAAATTATGTACAATGCCTCTTTCTGCATGACATAGCTCTGAAGCTGCTAGCACACTGACTTACAGTTCTGATTTCAAACCAGGGCAAACTTCAAACCTAGCACCTTATTTAAGTGTTACACAGTTTACTGGGCCTGTCCATAGGAAAAAAAGGGGTCTGTTACTTTATTTATCCTCTGAAGGCAAACAGAGAAAACTTTCCTAAAGGAATCTATGAAAAGGCCTGAAATAATCCAAGGCTACATTTCTTAAATTAACAGACTTCTAATAAATTTTCTTTCTTGTATCTTTTTTTATTTTGTGGTGAAACAGTCATTAAATATTATATATGCTGTAAAGCCAAGCAATTCTTTGTAAAATCCATTAAAAATACTGTAAAGAAAAGAAAACTAAACTGTGTACCACAAAAAGTCCATAAAGAATTTAGGTACCTAAAGGAAATTTACTTTTATGCAGTATGACCAGGACACTTCAATTTCTCTTTACCATCCTGAAGAGACTATAGAATCCCTGCCTCTTGAAGCAGTTGTGAAACTGTTTCTTGCTGGCTGGAAGGAGGGAATCCTAGCTGTGGATCTCTCACCAGTGTCACACAAGGCAGAGCAGGAGAGGCACACAAGTCCTCCTCCGGCTTGAATGGGACACTGACTCTTGCTTTTGAGACTTAGAAAGACTACAGCTGAACTGACAACAGTAATGACTGCAGTCACAGGCAGAAACCTCCTAGAGGAGAAGATAAAGCGTGCTATCTCTCATTGCTGTAAAAATTGACTTTCTTCAGTGGTGTTTCATCATGCTTTAAAATACAAGGCTGAGTGTGACACACTACATAGTTTTCCCCTTAATTTCCAATAGGCTACTTAAATCCATTAAATGTCTCCAATGAATTCTGTGAGTAGAGAGTGTTCATGGTGAAGGTATTCATTTCAGGAATCCTCATTTTTAAAAAACAGTTTGCTTGATCTAATCACAATCTAATTAAAACACAATACTGAAACTGCATTCTGAACTGCCATTAGCAGCAGAGACAGCATCTTGCTATGGGTAATCAGAGAGTCCCAGAGGATGAAGGGGCTAATACCTGACTCACTAGATGTACAGTAAAGTCTCATGAGTTCTACAAAGTGCTGCGATGTAAGGATGATGCCGAGTTTGGGTTTTTTTTCATGAAAAGAGGAAGCTTTCCTGTTTAAGAGCTTGGGCTGCCACCCAGTGGACATAGGTACCAATTTTGCACTGATCTACTGTCGTGGCTTAAACCCAGCCACGCAGCTCATTCACTCACTCAGCCCCCCTTTCTTGCCCTCCCATGCTCCAGGAGGGATGGGGAGGAGAATCAAAAGAATGCAATTCCC
>JBCJKH010029860.1:22946-42556 GCA_039877255.1 Loriculus beryllinus | reverse complement strand
CTGGTATAAATGTTTATGGGTAACCATGCACATTTAAATCTACAACAATGTGGAGCCATCCATCTGTGGAGGATAGCTGCTTCTTTCCACAAGGTAAAGCCGTCCTGTGCTATACTTCCTGGAAAACGTTTCCATTTGGGACTTGTTCTAGCTAATGGCCAACTTTCACTGTGAAAGGAGTTACTTTATTTGTTTTCTTTAGGTTTTCTTCTTCATGGAGGTTATTGTTCAAGAATAGTAAATTACTTAGTTTCACAGAACTTCTTTTTCTATGAATTTCAAAGCTAGATGAAATCACTGACTTTACATAAGAGGAACATGCTACAAGACAAAACACATTCTTGCACACTCCTGTACAGAACCCAGGTGATTTCAGCACGAGTATCTAAGTTATAAGCTGCTACTTCCTCATTCCAAATCTGATTGTTTTTCTTAAACCGTATTTTTGTGATTGACATTTCAGTGAGGTTTTAGCCTTTGTGATTCTGAAGAGACGGGATAAAAACCATAATTCTTCAGGCTGGAGATATCTGGGTAGTGACAAAGAAGTCTCATGGGCCTGATCCTACAGTACCTGGCTTGGGAAGCCTCTGTAGGCAGTTGTTCTGTGTTATGGGCCATGATTCTGCAGCTGGAACTGCCAGAGTGCTTTTCTGCAGTTACATGCAGCCCTGGTGCACTTGAGAAATATGAACGGAAAGAGGTGTAACAGAATTAAAAATTTAGCTTTCAAATGACTGTAGGCTATAGTAGGCTATAGGCTTGTAGTGTTTCTTTACCTACTTACTCTGTACTGATTATCCACAGTAAGACAGCTCAATAATTCTGTTCTTTGGCAAATAATAAGATCATCTGCAAATGTTGCTCTATGTAGCATTTCTCATTTTGATTTATTCTAAGTGAAATCTCAGTGTTGAAATGAATTTCAAAAAACAGGGACTCAAAGAAATTACATACTGTATTTCCTGGATAGGCTGCCAGATTGAAAGTGTGTGAACCCTATCATTAGCTCCTTTGAATTTTCAAAGCTAACTTTTCAGCCTATGCCTTCATAACAAACAGTGAAGGTAGCTCGACTTGTTTGTTTTTATGTGTACTGAATCCCCTTTACCTTGGGCTGCTCAAGCAGAAAATGCTGATGCTTCCCGTGGTCTATCTTCCTTCAATCTCTTCCCCGGTTAATTGCAGGAAGTGCTGGGGGGGGGGGGGGTGATGGTGATCAGAGCCCAGCCCAGCCTCCCTCTTTCTTCTCAGTATTGCTCTGTCTGCAGCATGGGGGTGAAGGAAAGAGCACCTGGAGAAGGGAATAATGAAGCCTTGCTAGGAGGAGTAGGAAGAACGTTCAGTTGTATGAAGACAGCCTGCTCTTTTAAATCAACAGCTCTGGGACAAGAAAGAAACTGTGTGTTTAAAAAAAAAAAAATTAAACAATTATTGACAAGCAGTTTAGAATAGCAGATGATGGAGCTTGATGAAGCAAGCCAGTGCTTCTGGCAATTCAGGATTTCCAGAGAAACAAGACATGCAATTATTGTTTTGCCATCCCCAAGCACTCAGAAATCTGAAGGCAGGTTTTCCTCAAAAAAGAAAAAATACGTGGAGTTGACTCAAAAAAATGCATGAGACAGGGTTTTTCATCTGTTTTTTACTGTCTGGTCTATGGGTTAGAGCACGACAGAAAATTTCCAGTGAAAGTAGAATTTTGATCAGAAAGACTGTCTCATTTAAAAGAAAACAAAACAAAATCCATGTGGGGAAGGGTTTTAGAGCTGTTGAAATACTTTGGGTATTTTTAAACAATAGTGGTTTCAGAAGTGTGACAGAAATGGTCTATTTCATTATTTTCTCAGTTATTTTTCTTAAACTTGTTTAGAATTAACACATTTAAAAAAGAAAAAAGGAATTTGAATATCTTAGTAAACCCAAATATTTTTTTTTTGTATGTGAATTGGGTTATTTTAGATATACACAGACTCAGTATGAAAAAGTAAGGGCTGTTTTTCTTTGTGACAAGTTTTCCATCTGACTACTGCGTTAACAAACCTATTTGTGACCTACATCTTACTTGAGTGCTTGTGTTCTTATTTCAAGTTTTGGGGATGGTTGCTTTTGTGTTGGAGTTGTTTTGTTTAAACTGAAGCACTGTGTGTGTATCTATTTTACTTTGTTAGAGTTGTAGTTTTTCCAGTGCTGGACTGAAAAAAAGATGAATGTTTCAGAAGACCCACAATAAGATGTAAAATCTCTGGGACAATGTGTACACAGGGAACTGAGCTCAAGCCTGCTGTCCTCTGGCCGGGGAGGGTTTGGGTGTCCTTGCATGCTCCACACCCAGCCCTTGCACAGCTTTCTTTCAGCTGCACAAAGGCACTGCTCAGATGGGGCTTTCTCTGCAGATCTTTCAGAAACAAGTGGCATTCTGTGTCAGTTGAAATGAAGATTATTTTCATCCTGCTGTGGCCTGAGTTTAGGCAGTACACCTCCCGGCTCCTTTCTCTTGCCTACTTATTTTTTCTCCTCTCTAGTACTTGCCTGAATCTTATCAGCAGTCACAGGAAAGCTTAATTGTGTGTCTGTCATCTGGGGCAGCCTCACTACCACCTCGGTTTAATTTCTGGTTTCAGTCTGATGTGCTTTGTCCCTTGCCTGTCTGTCACATACTTTTCTTTTGTTCCTCTTGGTTTAATCCTTAGCCTGAGATACTGTGTGGTGGAGAGTAATGCAACTATGTACCTCCACCCCGAGATACTGTACAAGCTGTACTACGAGTCCTCTTACTTATGTGTCTGGAACAGGCTGGGCAATGATAAATCCAGACAAGTACTGCAGCTTTTATTGTCTCACTACATCAGCAAAAGGCAGCTCTCAGGAATATAAACAGCCTGAGGCTTGCTACCCTGCAGGTCACCTTGGAAGGGTGTCTTGTCATCGTGGCTGTACTGTCAGTCTTGTACATGAGCATTTATGCCAGCTCAGGTTTAACTATATGCCTGTTCAGGCCTTTCCTGCATACATCTATCAGATGTACTTTTGGATGAGCCAAGATTCTTCATAAAAGAAAAAATAGCACTGTGGTTTTCACCTGCTGAAGCATTTTCGAGTTCTTGAAGTGGAAGGAACAAAGAATCTATTATACATGGAGAGAAAACATCCTAATAGTGTGGGGAGGAATGTACTGACAGAGGAAATGAAATTGCTTTCCTTTGCCCTTGAAAAGTGTGGATAAAAGTAGCCAAAATCTTCAGTATGGGAGATACACTATTATTATACCACCTGGAAGGTGGCCGCAAGACAAGATCATTTTCTTTGCTTATGAATGAAGCACTTTTTTGTGCAGGAGCAGAGTAAAATGTGGAGTATAATTTTGCAACCAGCTAGTTCTGGCAAAGCTGCCGTACTTCCCAAGGAGTTAAAGCAGTTGAAGTCTTAATTCCCAATGAAAATTGATGAGACAGAGCAGGTGCTTTTGAAAATTTTACCCATGTAGAAAAAAATTACACAAAATTTTGCATTTTCTAGGAATGAAGGAATGACAAAATTTTCAGGATGGGGGTTTGTTTTCTTTGTATCAGAGATTGAGAAACCTGTCTTACTGCTTTTTTGCCGTGACCGTTCAGTAGTTCACTGCTGAAACTAAGTGGGAAATCAGATTTCCTTCTTTCTTATGAGTAGCACTGGAATCATAAAGTTGCAGATCTCTACATACTAATCTGTACTATTTTTTTGAGAAGAATAAAGGTGAAAGTAGCTGATCAAGTAACTAAGACCAGATAAAGTCATGGAAGCAAGACAAAAATGTTACTCTTGCAATTAGGCTGCAGTTCAATTAGGCTGCAGTTTCTGTCTCTGTTCCTCCCCTTCCAGCAAAGCCAGCAGAGGACTTGGCTTGCACCCCTCCTGCCTAGGGCTGTGTGTTGGCATATGAATATGTTTAGGAAGATCTAGTGGTTTAAGCTTTGTGTTTGGCCTCTAGCCAAATATGAGTAAAAATTCTTAAGATCATCACATGGAGTTGTTGCAAGGAGAGTAATTTCTAGGTTTGCCTCTTCCTTCATGGGAATGCAATCCCTCTTTGTAATTTCTTACTCCCTGAAAAGTGTTTTGTCTTTCCCATTGTAGGATCTGGCAAGCTTTTCCCAAGGGCAGGAGTCCTATCTTCAGTTTCTCACCTGCTTCATTCTGCAGAGTTCCTAACTAATCCATTCCTGCACTGATGGCAGATGCAGAGCTCATCCTGTTTATTTTCCACAAGTATGCTATCTTTCCCCCCTATTCCATACTGTCTTTTACTTCTGGTATGTCCTTTCTGAACTCTACCATCAACGTGCTGTTACTCAAACATTCACCTACGGACTGCTGTCATTGCAGGGCAAATGCTCCGCTCTTCCTTGCGCACATTCCCCCTGAAACCTCTTCATCACTTGGCAATTGAGTTTACCCTAGTACTACTTACTACCCAGGCGTCTTATTTACTGAAAGTGCCCTGGAAGTTCTCCTTTGAATGTTTGTTCTGCTTCATGTAGTTGTATGTATTGAAGCCAGAATGCTGTCTTCTCACCCCAGGAATGAGTGAAATATGCAGGCTCCCAGGAACAAGCCTGCTGCTTTCACAGTGAGGATGGAAATGCCTGTGGTCCTGAGATGATGCCTTTACTGTGTTGTAGGGAGGATGTTTAAAACATGTTAAAGCAGGCTGAGAGATGCTTTAAATTATGCCTGGGCAGCAGAGGTCCAAGCTCTGGAAGGAGTCTTCTTCATCTCTTGCTTATGCCTTCTGGCTGTGCTGAGCAGAGCTGTAGTGTGGTTGCATCTGCCCACGATGCCATGGTGTTCTCCTGCTTCATCCTTTCAAAACACTATCCCTGATGTTCTCATCACCATCAGTATCCAGAGCACCTTGTTGTCTCAGTCTGCCCACTGCATCCTGCTTTGGCATTGCACTTATATCCATTTTTGAGCATTTTGCTGGAGAGAAATGCAATTGCTATTGTTCAGCATACCTTTGAAAGTTTCAAGTTGGGGTCTGGAATCACTGCCTTCAGAACATCATTGTAAAAGAAAATGTGATTTGCAGGTTACCCCAACACCTTTAATTTGTTGAATTTGGCATTCCTAGCTTCAGAATGACTGAAAAGTACTTTTATTTTTCTTTTTTTCCTTCCTAAGCATTAGTAAAGAGAAAAGTTTCTGTTCTTGGCAGAGATTTTTGTGGGCCAACTTTCAGGGCAAAATATTGGGTTTGAGTAGGGATTCTAATGGAAAAGCTGAGCACCAAATTCACACAAGGCTCTTCTTAATTACAGAAGCCGAAGTTCTTCCAGATGTCTGTCAGCCCAACATGCTAGATCACTGGTTTTAATAAAAGCTCATATTCAGCAAACTTTTTATTACTGATTTACTGTACATTACTTAAGCCAGAAAATGTTTTTGCTCTGAAAAGAAAGCAAACAGACCTGACATTTTCATCATTTGCACTCCAGCATGACATTTATGGTGTTAAATACCGTCCCAGTTCTGTTATTTACTGGAGATTTTCTGTAGATTTCAATTGTTAAATCTGAACTTTCAGAAACTCCTGTGAAGAAGTATAGAGCAAGAAATGCACACAAACAAATCAGTAAATGGTGCGTGCAAAAGAGGCAAAGCCACTAACACCACAAGCACATACATGGTATACACTAGACTGTGAGAAGTTACCTGTTTGTACCTGCAACTAATGTGTCCCCAAAAGAAAAATGGAAGCTGAAATAAAACCCAGGACAATGTTATAGAACAAATACAGGGAAGTGTGATGTGACTTTATGAACACAGAAGTGAACAGAACAAAACCAGTAGGAAAATCATCAGTCAGAGAGTAGCTAATGAAATCTCTGAACGATGATGTAATTAAAGTACATTAATCATTATAAAAGATCATTTCCCTTTAAACATCTGCTCCCATTCACTTGGCAACAGCCTGAGTGTCATGAATGATGGGGTTTTGGATTATGCTGAAGGGCATGTGTTATCTGAGAAACAATGTAGAACATCCCCAGCTTCACAGAGTCTGGGACAGGAGTGCTCTTCCTTAATTCAGGTTAGCATTAAGGAAATAAAGGGGAAAAAATCAGATGTTGCTTTACAGTAAAAAGGAAACCCCAGTATAAAAGTGAGCCCTGCCTTCCCAGCCATGCAGACAGAATTTAATTGGGTGCCACTGATTTGAATAAAGTAATTCCTCTGGGAAAAGAGACCCTGCTCAACCTGCTGCTTTGAAGAGAATCTTAGGAGTTATAGTTGCTTGTTCCTTCCTGCTTAAAAGTAAGCACCACAAAAATCATGATCCATGGCAGCCTGGCTGAGCCAATGAAAGAGATTAGCCATTTCAGGAAAAAAAATCTATTTTTCCTCTGGCATAAGCAAAGTGTGCAGAAGGGCCATGATGACCCCTCACTGACAATCTGTGGTTCTGAGGCATCAGCCTGCCTACCCTGTGCCCAAGATTGCCTGTGAAGCGGGTGCATGTATGCTTCAGTGGTGCCTGCAGGTACCAGTTTGGAGTGTGTGGTTTATTGTTCTCTGCTTCCTAAAGATGATAAAGTGATACAGTGTTATTTAAACAGAAAATCAGAACAAACATCTTTGCGTCTCCCAGAAGCACGGAGGTCAGTATTTGAGAAGCCCAGTGTCAAGATTTCAGGTTTATGTGTTGTTGTCTTTAACTTCATGATGTTTTAGGAGTGCTATGGATTGCTACCTTTGTAGTCCAGCTCAGATAGGTCCCAGTCCACAAGCAGTGTGTACCAGATGCCTCCACAGATAAACCGTTCAGCAGAAAGGGGAGCCCCTGTAGACTGTGGGAAGGTGCCTTGTATCCACTCACCACCATATGCCCTCTCTCCAATCTGCTCTTGCCCAGGCACTGCTGTCCAAGAGCACAGTTATGCTTTTCCGTAACAGCCCTGATTACCCCCAGGGCATTGAAGTAAGGACATACTCTTGTGTGTCTGCAGAAAGCGAAGAAGCACATATCTATGCACTTAATGCCAATTTTTATATCCATCCAATACTTCTGTAGGAAGCAAGCAGCTCTGTTTCTTTGGAACTCACTTCTGAAAAGATGTATAGCTGGAGTTACAAATGTATTTAAAATCATGGTATTTGAATGAACGAACCTGTCCGTGTTACACATAGGGTATGAAATAAGGATTTAATCATTCTCTTTTCTGAGCTGTTTGTGCAATGCAGAGGTTGTAAACTTTCATTATAGCATAGGTCGTGCACACACAGTTGTATTTTTCTTTGGAGACTCAAGCCCTAGATATTGTTCATTTGAAATATTTGGTTAAATCAGATGAGGTTATTTATGTGAAAGGGACTGTCCTTGTATCACTGCCACCTAATGGTCAGGACATTGTAGTTAAGTGCCTGGTTTAGGTGTCCCCTCGACTGATCTATCACCAGTACTAACCTTGTAAGACTAGATAATGCTGTTAACTGCCCTCAACTTCATTTTCAGCCCTTTGTAGTCTGTTCTGGAAGCTCACTGGACACTGGTGTGTATAGTCTCACTAATAACATATGAGAGATCAAGAAACTCAGTTTTCGTACAGCAAAATCCAGGAAGAAAGAGAAATCATTAACCTGGTGGGTGTAATCTCCACGGGTACAAGTGCTGCATTTTAATTCAGTATTTCCCTTTGATGAAAATTTTAGTGAATGTTATTATGTGGAATTTATATGAAGCCTGGGTTTAGGTAATCAGCTTTAATATTTATACTCTTAGGGAAAAAAAAAGGAGAATCATTAGTAAGCATGCATAATTAATGAATAAATTACATTTTTCCTTTGTTTTCCTTCAGGTATAAGGAAATGCTAGATCTAGTGATATCACCCAGCCTGACTGTAAATAGAGAGTGCCCTGACAGACTGAAGCTTAACCTTTCCAACATTTATGCCACGGCTCCAGATGACATAGAAGGTAGGCTGCCTCTTCCACTGACTTTACTGGCTTTAACAAAATGTGCATGTATATGTAACCCAAGGGAAGTGGCCACATGCAAGGCCTCTGCTTCTGACAGTTAGTTCTACAGCATAGTGAGCAGCTGAGATTTTGGAGTAATTTTTTTTGTAGACACTCCAGTTGTGGCTGAATCCTTTATTGCAGCAGTGGTTTGAATGCAAATGTAATTGGAATATCTTATATGTAGAATGTATCTGTGCATGGTAGGTGTATATGTATATGTACACATGCATGTCTATGTTTGCTCCACTGGAATAATTGCAGATATAAAACATACTTTGTATAAGGCAGTTTTTGAACCCCTTGAAAGCCCCAGTAATAGTGTGAATGTGAGCCCTGGGCTTCTGTGGCTGTGCTGCTGCTCTTGGGGTGGGGGGTTGGGGGACTCCAAGGCCCAACATTGTATTGTAAAGCCAGGAAACCTTTTGCCAAAGCATCTCTGTGCCCCAGTTAGCATTGTTCTGAGATCACTGCTATCATCTCCAAATGGTCAGCCCTGCTGGCCTCTGCTCTGAAGTTTCGCATTTGGCAGGTACCAAGGACAAATTCTTTCAGTGGCTGAGGCTCTGGTGGAAATTTATCTGCTCTTCTCCTCCTCCTCCCACATCCCCCCACTCCATCGTACTGTTCAAGTGAAGGAAAGAGAAGAATGTTAAATCTGCTAAAAAAATTATTGGCAAGTGATGCAGCTGAACTAGTTCTTGCTAGTACAATCCCAGCTATTGTTTGCTGCGGTCAGGATCTGTCAGCTTTCCTGTTAGAGGGGAGTTAGGAAAAGGCACTGGCTATTATGTTTTAGTAGTATGTTTAACCCTTCATTTCTAGGCTCTTAGAAGCCAAGGAGGTGTTTGCTTGCGTGTTTGCTGAAGCATTAGAAACTGCGTGATTAAATCACGTACATCGTGACTGTCTATTTACAAAAGCAGTCAAAGGGATAACAATCTAAAGGAAACATCCTTTTAAATCTTCATGTTTGGAGAAAAGATTAGAGCTAGAAATGATTTTTGAAATCAGCATTTTGTAAACTTCTTGGTGCAGGAACTATTCGTTATTATGCAATATAAATAAGAGCTAATATAGACTATAGACAGTTAACCTAAGAGCTAACATAAGAGTTGTATTGTTGGACACCAGTTTGCTAATGGCAGCTCAGGCTGATGTGTTTCTTACAGAAGTATTAAGGTTATTTTTCTGCAGGATGATCCCTTGTGCTTCCAAGATCTCTTTCCCTTGAAAATACTTCTTGTTAATTTGAAGAACATGAAAACACTTTCATGTTTGTCAAGTCTTAGACTGACAGAGCTTTTAATGCAATAAGTGCACACAAGTGTATGCTTTCTATTGCACATATAATTTTAATTTTACTGAGTCTAGTAACAGTATTTATTTATGTAGATGTGTGGCCTGCTCATTTCGTGGATGCTTATCATGAGATGTACAATTATGTCAGTATAATTTTCAAGTGCACATTTTGCCTAGTCCTACACTTTTGGTTGTTTTCGGTGCACGTGTCAGTTCAACTTGCCTTTTTCTGGCAATGACAGTAGCATATTGCATATTCCATGCAGTAAACTCCCACTTGGCATTCTTGGCAAACATATTTAACTCTTTTGAAATAAAAAAATTTGAAGATTTTTTTTTTATTTCAAAATAAAAAGTTTCTAAATAGAAAAGAAATGAAACTTACGCTCAACCTGTCTTTTCTGCCATCTTTCAAATGTAATAGGCATGAATGAAGCTAAAAAAGTACATGTTTTCATTATATTTCTGTTTGGTAATGAGGATCAGTAACAGAATGGTGGAGGTTTTGTTTTCTCAATCTAAAAATCTAATTTTCCAAAACTGCTCTCTTTCAGGTAAGTCAAAGCGAATTTTTCATAGTGAGTTTGAAGGGGAGTTGGGTAAGTGCAGCTTTGAATTTAAAAACAGTCTTTTCCTCTATATCTGCGTGTAAAAGAACATATACTTTTGTACAACGCTATCCTTTTTCAAATTTTATTTTTTATCTTTTTTTAAACTAAGCCTCTCTGCCTGTTGCTTGGGAAATAGGTTGCTATTACTCACATTTCATGGGGTGAGGAACTAAGGCAGGATTGCTGGTGGGTTTTATTTTTCCAAGGTGTTTCAGGTTTGTAAGAGTGTGAAGAAGGAGTCCTTATGGTTTTGTTTCTATCAGTGCTTAGAGTGATTCTGTTAGTGATAAGAGCTGTGCAGGTTTCGTTGTCCCTCCACTGGAACACTGTCCTCCTACCTGAGCTATCCTTTGCAAAGGGATCTGTGCACGCATCTGGTAAGTGTCTGCAGAGAACCCTGGAAGAAGACAGAAGGGGGTCATAGCTGTGATATTTGCCCTTCTGTGGTGTTTTAGGGTGTACACAGCCAAAGGAAGAGCTCTGGCAGAACTGGGGGACAGCTTAGCAGAGGTGGGATCAGAAAAGGCACAAGGCTTGAATTTGTTGTAGAGTATGGTACAAAGAGTGGGCTATGGCAAAGGAAAGCACTTGCAAGTGTTTGCAGTTTTGAATTTAGATATTTTTATTTTAGTCAATTAAGCCTAAATTGTTCTCTAAATAAAGATGGTGGCACAGTTTTCTTCAGTAGTATTCTAGGACACAGCTGTTTGGTACATTGGAAAGCATCCTGCACATATAATCGGTGTGATACATTTCCTACTAGTCCAGTATTTTGATTGCTGGCAGGTTAAGAAGGTAGGTGATAGAGTAAAAAGAATTACAGTATTGTGTTTTTAATATTTATTTTGATTTGATATATTTTAATAACCTTAAAAAAATGAGTCATGATCTAGGAAAGTACAAAAAAACCCTAAAAGGGCAAAAAAGTGCAGTGAGCTTAAATCACTTCAGTAATCATAAGAGTTGCTTTTGTAGCCTTTAGCATATGAGTCATCCCACCAAAGCCTAGCTTTGTGATTGGTATCAGTCCCATGAGAAGAAACTGGTAGTTCAATCAATCAGTATCACCCTTAGTTAAAAACTAAATCTATATTTGCTGTTAAGTGGAGAATAACTTTGTTACCTACTTCAGTTCATGGAGATTCACTAAAACCAAAGTCTTCTAATTCCTATATGTTTTTCTTAAACCAGCAGTGGTAAAAACAGTGGTGTTGGCTTGGCCACAGAACAGAACATGCTGAAAAACTAAGACCCTTTAATTTTGTTTTCCAGGCAGCAGCAAAGCAGCACCGCAGTGTCCGCTCCATCTGTACTCAGCAAAGTGAGTGCTCCTGCCAAGCACTCAAACTTCAAAAACGTGTTTTGCTAAACAGCTATTTTGTGCAGACTTCTGTCACCTTAAAAAGCATTTTCGTTAAGCCCATCCACCTGTTCCCCTGCATGTCTCTGGCCCAATGAAGTAACTACCTCTTAATCTTGTTAAATACAGAGTGCAAGAAGGTTTGAGGTATTGTGCAGGGATACTTCCATACCCCTGGGAATCCAAACCTTATCAGTTTAAATATTCTTGTGTTTATGAGTGGCCACAGAGGAATATGTTGAAATGTCCGACACTCGCTTGTTTGGCAAAATCAAAATGAAACGTGAAAAATCAGCATTGATTTTACTTACATTTTTTACTAGCGCATATTTTGCACTGTCTTGAAGTCCCCATGCATTTAGCTAGCCTAATCTACTAGCTCATATCAGGAGCTGTATACTGGAACTAACTTTTGCCCCAGTGTACTCAGTTCTGAGTCCTAAAATATTCACTGTTGTACTTTGGATGGTATTTTATGAAAATGTCTAGAAGTGTTTTACATGTGATCATGTACAGTTAACTATTGCCTTAAACTTTCTATTTTCTTGTTCTGAATAGACATTATCCCCATATAGTGACAGTCCCATCTTTCCCAACAATGGCAACGTACGGACAGACTCAGTACAGCACAGGAATCCAGCAGGCTGCTGCCTACACTGCCTATCCTCCTCCAGGGCAGCCCTATGGCATACCCTCCTACAGTGAGTACCCTGATGTCATGTTACCTTTGAGGACATTGTCCTCTTGCTCTTAAAAAAAATGTATTTGAAGTCTTGTCTGACTTTATTAAAAATGTTAAGATTATTTTGAACTATCAGCCCTTGGTATCTTGGGTTTTGATCTTACAAGCTAGGTTTGGACCAGTCAGTAGTAGGATATGAGGCAGCAGGAGAAAGTCAGGTTGAATAGGATGTACCGTTTAGGAGTAGTAGCTGGTGAGTGTTCCCATGACTCACTGCCAAGACAAAGTCTCTTGCAGTAAGTGTGTACACTTTACCTTCCTTGATTCTTCCAGGAGTTTCAATGGTACAAACTACTTTAAGAGAAACTTTTTGTATATTATTATGGAAGAGCCAAGACACAGGCATGGGTGAAATGGTGAAGAGTACTTCAATTGTGGAAGATGGTTCCTATTTGAAGGGCTGCTTGCTAGCTATAGGTGCAGTAACCATTCCTAACCCCAGTCAGCTTTGTTCCCTGCTTTCCTGCACAGAGCCTTGCCAGCAGCTGTAAGGAGACCATGCTGGGCAGGAGCAGCTGGGGGGTTCAGGCAGGGGCCTAATTAAACCAGCACTCCTGACAATGGAATGCCTGGTAAACCAAGTGGTAAGAGTGTCCTCAAGCTCTGCACAGAAATACAAAGTCCTTGAGGGAGCTGGGAAGTTCTTACTAATCCTAAAGACCAAGGAGATACTGCTCTTGCTTGGATACAGCTTTTTAACAGGAACCTTTGGTCTTATCCTGTGAGTGTTGAGTCTTGTAGCATTAAAATGGCTTCATAGTTCTGTTTCCACTCCTATTTTCTCTTGTGCTGTTAAACACCTTTTGTTTGCTTGGCAAATACAGTATCTCTTCCCAACAAGAAGCTTTTATACACCATTGACAAGGCTTTTACTGAAAGGAAATTCAATGCAATGCTCTGGAAGCCAGGGAAATGGGTTTGGCAGAGCTGAAGCTCTACCAGGATGATGAGAGAATGTTTTGAGACCCTTTCCTGGAGCTACTTATGTGTTTGGATCAGCTGGCTGATTTCCAAGGCAAACTCTGAACAGTTGTCCTGTTAGAGCAGGTGAAAGTAGATCCATTTGCTACTGCCTAGAGTCTTTAGGGCATACATGTGTCAGGCCCATATGCTGCTTATAAATCCTGCGGATGACCTCTTAGCATCCTTGAGCAGTGATTTCCCTCCCCCAGCCCATATACTCTCTCTAAGATATTCAACACAGCATATGAAAAACTCCACCTGGCTGACAACCAAGAACAATGAAGCAGTATTGTTTTTAGGCACAAAAATAAAACTCGGCCAGTTTCTAGACAAAACAGAACATTGTGTGGAAATTAATTTGGTGCTAAGTTATTTCGCTGTCTGACAACAATTTTTAGACTTGCAAAAAGACCCATTTGCTGAAGATTAATTGTAGCTGGGATAGGTTGAATGCTCACAAGCAGAGTGCTGATGTCATTGAAAAGCATGGGATGTTATGAAAAGCACCTTCTCTGCACACACTTGCAAATACCTTCCTTTTCCCCAGCAGTAATGGAGCTGAAGGCTTGCACCATCACATGTTCATTCACTGTCCAAATAAACTTCCTGCATTTCACAATGCAGCATTGTCATCTTGTTGCTAACTTGTACTCAAATTGCGTTGCACCTATTCACACCTAAAGCTAAAAGTGATTTTTATTAGAGAAAACATTCTCTGAGAGAGTTTATTCTGTGCAAATGCAGACTTTGCTTTTAAGAGTCATTAAGCTAGAAAACAGCATCTTTGGTGAAAGACACATGAATTCCACTTGCCTTTTCGCAGGTTTGCCCACAAGTGTTAAAAGGTGACAGCAGCCTGGGAAGTGTGTAAATCCAATGCCAGGGCATCAACAGGGTCTTTGTTAGTGCCAGCACTCAGGATGTGCCCAGTGGCCATTTTTTGTTTTGTGCAAATAAGGCACATGAGGAAGGGAAAGATCATGCCCAACCGAAAGGGTTCATAATAAAACACACCTTTCAGCTGTTTATTTTATTAATACAGCTGTACAATCTCGCAGCATCTCAGAATAAAATATCAACCCCTTTCACTACCAGCAAAAGTTTCATCTTGCAATGTTTAATTCAGCTGTTGCTGTTCCCCCTATAAATTGTCAGTTTAATTGCCTGATTTTAGTACTGAAAAGACTTTTGTGGCTTCGAGGTTTACCTGTTGTTCCTGAACTGTATATTGTATCTAGCTGAATAGATGATAACCCTTCTCTATAACTTGCCAATAAATACTTTACTATCAAAGCTGAAAATATAATGCAAGTAAAAGATAATTCTGTTGAGAATAGAAGTCTTGAGGTTATTTCACTGAAGGGTTTTTTGCTTTGTTAATCATTGCTTGCATCTGGTAACTTCAGAAAGCTCATGAGTCAATGAGTCTGCTTAATTCTAAAACAAAACTATTTGTTCAGAAATTGTTTTTAAAAACAATATTATTTGTGGTTGTTTGCCCATTTTAGCAAAATTTCATTTGGGTATGGATACAGGATATAATGACTCAAATATTATTTGTGATGACTCTATGTGACTTATTGAAGAGACCTGCTTGGGTAATGCAGGTAATTAAAAATGAAAGTATAGGGAAAAGGAGTTTCTTAGGTTAAAATATAGCTGAAAAATTAATTCCTAAACTTTCTTCTTCATGCATTTGTATGACAAACACTCATGTTCTGCCCTTGGTTCTTACTATATGCCCCAAAGGCATTAAAACGGAGGACAGCCTGAGCCATTCCCCAGGACAGAGTGGTTTTCTTAGCTATGGATCCAGCTTCGGTACCCCAACGGCCGGACAAGCACCGTACACGTACCAGATGCATGGTGAGTGGAGCTTGTGCCTTGCAGGACAATGCCTTATAAGAGAGGTCAGAATCCTGTATGCCCACATGAGACCAATTCTTCTTTTGCAATTACAATGAAATGCTCAGATATGGGCACCAGGATAAAGAAAAAGTCTTCATAGATCTGTTTTGCTCATCAAAGCATTAGTTATTGGCTTAGGTACTGGATTTAGCATTAGTATACCTTAGCAAAACTTCACATGTGAACAATATAAGCTTTGCCTTTCTGCAGAAGCTGTGTTTTTTGGGGGGTTTAATTAATTTGTGACTGCATGCCTGAGATTGTTGTGTTATTATGAATTCCCAGCTTCTGAGTGGGAACAAAACAAAGGTGGTTTTACACTTAATGCAAACAGTACTGTTAGTATCACGCTTCTGCCTTATGCTGTCCTGAACACACTGCTCTGTGGTTAAAATACTATATATTCTTTCCACTAATTTTTTGTTTTAAGAAGCTGATACTTTGATACTAAAAGAATTTTTTTATACTGCTACAATGTAACTGATACCTGCAAAGATACATCAGCCTGGTTTAATTCCCAGAGTAATCATATCCTTAATAACCTACATACTACTGAAGAAAGGAGCAGAGCTGAAAGCAGCTGTTTTTTCCTCAACGTTACTGAGCTAGGATTTAGTAAGTTTAGAATAACTGTTTTGTTTCTGTCAGAATAATAATGGATTATAAAATACTCAATTGGATTCCCTTAAGGCTTCTAGGAGAGTGCCTTGTACTGGTAGCTTTATAACACTTAGTTTTGTTGTACAACCAGGAAGGCCAAAATATACTTTTATTTCTAAAAATAAAACTTGAAAGTTGCTCTCTAGTCGTTCCATTTGAGAAGCTGTTTGAAACACCAGCTCTCAGGAGGGCGAATGTTGACTTGCCAACTCAAAAAACTCATGAAAAGGTTTAAATCTGAATTGCCAAGAAGTGTAAAATAAATGAAAATGGTGGAATTTCGGTTTTGTTTCCTTTTAACTTATTTCTAGCGTGGTACTTGATTTCTTTGAGCATTTTAGTGCTGTTGGAGAGAAACCTGAACGGCATATGGCACGTTGTCATTATTGAGCTGGTATTCCACATACTTTTTCCTCCAGTATATGCGCTTTTCCTGATCTTAGGGAATTATGTTGAATTTTATTTATATATTTATTTATATTCCTGGGACTTGCTGAATCTTTAAGCATGAATTGGAGGAGGAGCACTAAAATTTGGATGTAGTCTTAATTCTCTGGGTAATCTGAAGTTAAAACCACCTTGAATGCCTCGTGTAACATGCTGGAGACATCTGGGTTGAATGTTGCACCAAAAAACAATCTCTAAGCTATATATATAAGCTATATATATATATCACCAAGCTATATATATAGCCTGTGGTTGGTTTTGGTGGTTTTTTTCATCACCTTGACTCCTAGAAGTTTCACCTGTCCTACTCCTACCAGTAGTTCAGTTTTTGGCTTCTGTTCTGCTCCTTAAACTTGTCTTGAGTCTGGCTGTAACACCACTATTGGCAAAGTGCTGGCATTCTCTTTTGCTGCCTTGAAAGATTGGTGTATCCCTTCTGGGTTTCTGTTGGTTTTTGTTTCCCCAGAACATGTGCTTTGTGTTAGCTTAGAAGAATCTGAGCTGTTTAAGAAGGCAAATTCTTGACTTAGTTGGGACTGCAGTTTTTGAGATGGCCCCTTCGTCCTGTCAAGAGGCTTAGACAAGCGATTTTGTGCACTTGAAAATGTTACACTTGCAAACAATAGTGACACAATCATGTGTTGTACCAAAACAGGCTGGGAGGAACTGCATACATATGTGTGTGACCATGAATGTGCCCAAGTGCTTTCAGATAATGTTCCCTAGGGCAATGCTGTGGTATTAGGAGAAAATCTAACTTCTTTTCAGATTTTTATGCCAGGAAGATCATTTCAGCCAGTCACTAAGCCTTAAATGCAAAAGAAAACAGAGAAAAAGTTTCTGCAAGTGGCAGGTGCTTACTCCAAGGCAAAGGGAGCAGGAGCAAATGTGTCTTCCTGTTGTAAACAAATATTTCCACCCTTCTTGCTCATGAGAGGAACAGTCTGAAGCTCACTGACAGTACAGTTTATTTACCTTGCTGAGTGCTAGTGAAAGGTTTAAGTGAGAAGCCAGGAGCCTTCCTGTGCTGAGTGCTACTGAGGAATGTGTGCTCAATGCTTTCCCACGCCACAGCACTTGGGGGTTGGAAGGTGATTACTCTTGTCTCCCTAATACAAGCAAGCAGCTCTCTGTGCCACCCAGCTCCAGGGCCATTGAGACTTCTGCCAGGTTCACATCAGTCCTTTAGGTCACCTCATTGCTGATCCAGGCAGGGGCTCTCGGTAATGGGCTAAAGCAGCTGAAAAGGGCAGTATTTTATATGCATACTTTAATAAAACCAAATTTCAGGGGACTTTTAAGAGTCAAACTCTTAACCTTCACTTCAAGGACAAAATGTTTCTTGCATCATGCTGAAGGGGATCAGCTAGGAAGGGTATATCCAGGAGTGCTGCTCAGTTTTGTGTTTTAAAGATGAGGAAAATGTGATTTTCTTAAGCTAATCTCTGCAAGTATTATAAGATGATAATAGCTCAATTATGTAAGTGGAATAACTTTGGACCTGTTTGCCTCCATTGAGAACCAGCTCCTAGAGCAATGTAGTGAAGTCATCTGCAAGTGGGCAAGTGGCCAGCCTGTGATTCCTGAGCCGGTTGTGTAGCCTGTGTGATTCCTCCTCATAACTGAGTTACATGGTCCCACCAGCAAATAGGCACCCATCTTATGTGTCTTGCACTGTTCACCAAGGGATAAATGATCTCTTGGGTGACAAATACTTAGTCTTACAGGGCTCTAGGACAGACGTTGTCCTTCAGTAAGTGCCAGTATAGTTTGTTTCCTCTTGTTTCATTGGTACTGATGCTGACTGTGGCTGGGATACATGTGTCAGGCTGTAGCCTTCCCTCTGTGATGGCTGTTGTCCGTAACATGGTACTTCAGAAGGCAAATTCTGCTCTCTCTTAAGTCAGTTCATTTTCAGTACAAACACAGATGGGACAGGTGTGATGTGGTAGCATTTAGCTTTTTCATGTTTAACTCAAATTATCAACTGTACCCTTGTTCTTGAGCAAGAACAGAATCCACTAAAAAGCAAGAATGAGGATAGAGCATTCTTTTGGTGATTAAGTGGTAAAGAAAAAACCCCAATATTTTACAGTCAGCCAGAAGGGGAAATTTATTTTCATGTTTCCCTAGCATGAGAATAAATAAAATGTGGAAGGGTTTATAAGCCGAATATCTAGTGCAATATGTCACACACATGTATAAATACAAAAGATGAGATTGGTGAGTTCTGTAGCTCATAAAAAAACCCTATATCACAATGGTAGATTGAATTAATGATTTTAATTGCCATGTAACAGTGGATATGATAGTGTATTGTCAGAGCAACATTCAAATAGACTGAAATCTGGTAGTTAAGGATACTGTTGCTGCTGAGGGTCGGGGAGAATTCTTTGGAATATAAGAAACTTAACATTTAGTGTTCTATGTAAAATACAAAGAGAAAACCCTGCCAGCATGTTAGCTAACATAGAAAACCATGAGCTATGCAGAGAGAGCAATAGAGCAGCCAGCTTATAGAGCATTTCCTGTGGTTGCATGAGCATGTGTTACCCCTTTATTGCACATCAGGCCATCTCTTCTCAGCTTGTCATTAATTCCTAGACAATGCCTTGCTCTTCAGTTATTATTGCTAAAATGACAGCTGGTATGAAACTATGAAGTTGCACAACAGTTAAAGTTGTGGCCAAAGACCACTCTGGATACTGTCGTTGGGCAGGGAAAGATTTGACCGCTTTTATTTATATTTTTTTAATATCCAAATCTATCTATCCACAAAATACTTTTTACATTACAAAGGAAAATTTAGTTATGTAACTGGGATAACTTCCCTTTGCCAAGGAATTGCAAAGCAGCATTGAGTTCGGTACAGACAGAAATTTGGGGCCAAAGACCTACGCACTGAAATTCTTTGCTACTGCTGAGCATTTGTTTTCTTTGTAGAGTCCATTCTGATCAGCTGTCAAATAACGAACAAACAGAAATAAGCATATATTTTGTGCAACACTGATTTGAAGTGGGCTAATCATATATGTTGCTTATATTTGTGGAATTAGTTGCTTATGAATTGTTCTCTTGGCCTAAGACCAAGTGAAATCTGAATATTTAATCAATTGAAATGTTTTCTTATGCTGGAAACATTTTGGTTCTTGTTGATACCTAGATAATCTGGACAATTATTGTTTCCAAGTGATGCCTGAATTTTGATGGCAATTGTGTGCCAGTTTGTATGTTACATAGTTAAGATGAGGCCATAAGTATCTATTTGGCATGAATGGTTAGCTCTGCATGCATGAATTTTGCAAAGGAAGTGGCATGTTTGATTTTAAGCTTAATTCTTTAAGTATGTAGTAATGAAATGTGTGAGAATCTACACTTGAGAAGTGTGGATCACGCTTCGGCATACAGATAGTGAATCCATTTGAAGTCCTAGAAGGTAAAGGAGAGCGAGAGCATGTCCTTAGCAAACTGTCACTCAGATGCCTTAGATTCATAAAATTAAAGCCTCAGTAAAAAATGGGTACTTTCTTTCTAAAGCTTCTGCTTTACAGCTGGATTGCATTAGTTGCAGTTTTAAAAGTATGGCAGTAAAGCTGTGCTCCACTCTGTGGCGAG
>JBCJKH010029860.1:0-19097 GCA_039877255.1 Loriculus beryllinus | reverse complement strand
TTTACTGTGAGGGTGGTGAGGCACTGGAATGGGTTGCCCAAGGAAGTTGTGAATGCTCCATCCCTGGCTGTGCTCAAGACCAGATTGGACAGAGCCTTGGGTGACATGGTTTAGTGTGGGGTGTCCCTGCTCATGATCTTAAGGTCCTTTCCAACCCCAACTATTCTATGATTCTATGACCGGGGAAAGCACTTGAAAAAAATGGTTACGTGGGGATAGCTAAATTGATAATGCCAGAATGCAGGGTCTTGATAATCTTATAGTGTTTAAGTGTCAAATTTAAGGATGCAAAACCGAAATTGTACTAGGCAGAATTATTTCTGTTGTGGAAATCATAGAATCATGGAGTGGCTTGGGTTAGAAGGGACCTTAAACCTTTGGGGCAGGTTCTGATATGTGTTCTGAACTGCTGAATTCTACAAGGCTGCTCGCTGCTCAAAGAAACTGCAACAATCTGGCCTCTTTCTCTGCTCATGAAGGGCAGTTGTGTTTGATTTCAGTTTAGCCCGGCTAAAATGGTAAAAATATATTCTCTAAAACCAGTGTAAAATCCACTACTTAAGGTCTAGTCACAGTGGACTGTGAGAAGCTATGGAGCATGAGTTGTTCCCCATCACCCTTCTGTTTCTACCCTCCTATGTGCTCACACTCCTGCCCTGTTTGTGCATGGACACACTTGCTCTTCATGGCTGGTGCACAGTTCACACTAAGTTGATTTCAGTTGTGCAGATCTCTCCTTTTTGTACTTCTCTCTGATTGTTTGGAAGCAGGAGGCTATGGTATTGTGCAGGTAACACAGCAATAAACTTGTTCTCATCACAATTTACACATAAAGCGTGAGTCCCTCGAGGTAACTCATCCCCCTCTTGACAGCTTTAATAAAGGATGATGGATTGTTTGTAAATGACAGTTAGATCAAAAATTCCCCCCTCTATACTTTTGAGATCTGGTGTACAAGAACTGTTCTGTGTTCTGTGAAAGTTGTTTTTGCCTGTAAGCACAGGGGCTCGATTACTCCCCTTCAACAGTGGTGAGAAGTGCTTAGTTACCACAGGAATATATTCATCCTGCCACATACTCGTGACATCTTGAAAAACTGCAAAAATCAAAGGCTAGCGTGGGTGGGAGGTGGGGAAATGCCAATAGCTGAATGCTTGGCTGTCTTTGGGATGCTGCTCTGGGCAGTCTCCCCAAATGGGTTGTGGGGAGGAGGAGGGATTGGGTACTGATCGACCCAGAACTGCCTACAAAGGATGATACATCACCGGAACCCACCTGCCCAGCATGTGCAGGGGACTTTGGAGACCCAGACCCCCAAGTGCCTGTCAGTCACCTGCACCCTCTTTTCCTCCTCTCTGCCCTTTTCTTTTTAAGGACCACATGTGGCAGCCAGTTAGTTCTGGAGGGCAGAGTCCTCCCTCTTACTTCTTTTTGGCTTGAGATTTATTTCTCAGGGGATGTGCTTTGTAGCTGCACTTGGCAAAGTGGAGCTTGTTCAGCTGTCCATTCCCTAGCTAAGCTGGCGTCTTAAAATAAAAACAAGCAAGTGGATTTGGGAGAAAGGTTGACACATGAAGACATGCAGAGTGTCATATGGTTAAACCACCACTGCTCAAAGTCATTCATATGGTAAGAAACAAGATAAGAAAAAAAAGCTGAGTGCCTGATTAGATTATGTTCTTAAGGTACATCAAGGGGACAAAATGAAGCTCCAGTGAAAGCCCATTGTGGCCATGCAGCACCAAAATCATACCTCTTTCACTGCAGAAGTAGTGGGGCTGACTGCTCTTTGGAGTATGTCGCTTTCCATTATGATAGAATATAATATAGTCCAGTTTTTGTCTCCTGTGTATGAACAGCCAGCCTTTGGAGCAAGCAGTGTTGCAAAACACTGGAAGAAGACTTCTGGTATAAATTCTCATCAAACCACACAAACTCCAGAGGAAGTTCCTTACCCATGTGAAATGGAAAATTTTGAAATAGAAAGCGGCAGAGACTGAAGTTAAATCAAGGCTAGAACTTGCCAGGGGTGCAGTATCCAGGGGATGGGAAACTTGCAGTTCTCCTACCGCTTTCCTGATGGGAAGTAAAGGAGGATTGTACCTGTAGATCTTCTCTGAAGCCTTACATCTCCACCCATAAAATTTTTGTGTTAATCTGTCATCCAGCTCAGGAGGCCAGGCTGGGCATAAACTGCTTTGTTTGGAATAGAACTATGTAAAACTCACATGCCCATCCTTTTTCTTCCTGGTGTTCCAGGATGAAGCAATGATTTTTCTCCTTCCTGTCCCACCAATATTGTTCTTACATTTGAGCTATCAACACCAGGACATAAGGACAGATTGTGGAATCAGAGAGTGTGTGTATGGTTCTATACATACTCTGATGGAGTTTCCTGCAGAAGATGATAAAAAATACTTATTGGAAAAGGACGTAAATACATTTTAAATTTGGGTTGAATCCTTGTTTTCCAGCTTTGTTTCCTAGCTTTGTGTTTGGTTTGGTGTATGTAACGGTTATCTTTGGATGCCTTTCAGTTAGCAGATTCCAGTAACAGCCCAAAGTCTTTACAGCTTGCAATTGTTAAGATTTGTGATATACTTTCTTTTACTGAACCAGTACTTTACTTCCTGTTGGAAATTATTTGTATTAATATATCCTGTTATTTTGATTGCTGGCGTGTTTTATGACCATGATTTTCTTTCCCTTAGGCACAACAGGGATTTACCAGGGAGCTAATGGCCTGACAAATTCTGCAGGATTCAGTGCTGTGCACCAGATATGGTTCAGCATTAAGTATTGGCAACCTTGGCACTTATTTTAAACACCTGGAATATTGGTAGATCAAAAATATTATTCTGGTGTTTGCATATATTTAAGGAAGGCATTGCCCTGCATTCTGCTGAACACCATTCTGCTCTACTCCTCTGGCCTGTCCAGAACTTCTAGATATCTTAATTTTAAGATGTGTATCTATACAGAGTTCAGTCCTTGCAGGAGGAGGATGCCCCGGCAATCTCTGCCATGCTGCTGTAGCAATGCCAGAAGTTTCCTCTGCCATCCTGCAACTTTCAGATATGTTTTCCATCCTCTATAGAGAGCTTTGCTTCCAGGATCCTGTTGTCTGCTGTCTTGGCACTGTGTAATAAATATGAACAATTTGAAAGAGCGTTGGCAGGCCCTGATGAATATTGAGCCATCTGAGCTGTCTGTGTGCTTCCTTCTTTGAGAGTACACCTGTCTATGGGCTTCATGCTTCAGATACCTTGATAAATGTGTGTGTATAAATAAACAGCATGCATATATACACAAGACAGATGTTTTTCAGTAGCAAATGGCTGGTTTTGATTGGACCAGACAAATGAGTTCACTGTCCCAGAAAATGTGTTTTGGTTGCCAGTAATTTCAGTTCCTTTTTTGGAAGGTGATGGTTGACTTGTATTTTTAATGACAACAGTGGGCAAGTTCTTTATCACTTCAGTTTTGGCTAAAAACATCAGCATCTGCTGATAGAAATATGCATGTGATTGAAGTATGGAGGTTATCTAAAAAGGGGGAAAATAATTGGGCTGTTTTCATTGTTTTGTTATGTTCCTTAAGAGAAAACAATGAAATTCTCTCATTTCTTTTTCAGTTTAATCGCTCTTATGACAACTTGAGTCTTTATTCTTGAGAGCTCCCTGGTGACTGAAAGTTAATGAAATAGCTGTCACAGACAAAGATATAAGCTGTTAAGGAGGAAAGTGCTTTTAGTCTTTCTAAAGATTATTTATTGTTTAGTTTTATTTAATACCAGAGACTAATTAGCATTTTTGAGGAAATAAAAACCTTTTGCTGAAAGACAGTCCCTAGAGCACGAACACAGTTCTCTATCTGAAAAAGCAAATAGGTGGACAAGAGCAGGAGTTGCAGTTAAAACCAAACAAGTAAAACCTTTTATGTTTTAATTGTCCAGTGAGAAGTTTCTAATCTATGTTTCTCACAAAAAACCCAAAATAATGTATATGAGGATGGAATAAAGTTTGTTTGAGAGGCTTAAAATAAAACTAGAGGGATCTGTGATACCAGAGCTCCCCAGGGTCACTTCCACCTTGTATTTTTTGTTATTTTTCTGTAGGTAGGAAAGAGCATTCAGGCATTTAGTTATTGCTGAGATAGCTGGACAATCTAAACTGTAAACATTGCTGCAAAACAGTTGTTACTTTTTTTTTCTTCATTTTTGTAACCTATTCTAATGTCTGATCAAGAAATTTTGCTGATCATAGGAAAATGCAGACAGTTTTGCTCCTTCTCTTACCCAGTTATTGATTCTGTTCTTCTGATTTCTGAGGTGTTCTGTTGTTTACAAAGAATGTGTTCCATCATGGTTCTTTTCAAAAAGCTGCCCTACTTTACTCTTGCATAAAATTGTTGAACGCTTATACAAAATGTGTCAGCACTGATAACTAAAATCCTACAGAAAAAGCAGATTAGTTGTTGATTAGTTGATCATAATAAGCCAGCAGTATATTTGGGAGAAGCAGAAATGTAATGAGACATGGTTCTTTAGGGAAATATTCCTGCTGCATGCGTAGATAACACTGCCTTTGTGGTGTCTTACTCATTTATAAGATAAATCCAGATACACTGATGTCAGATGTTTCTTTTTTCCTCAAAGGAATATTCATCATATCCAAGCTTTCCTCAAAGCCAGTACTCACAGTATTACAGCTCCTCCTACAACTCTCCATATGTGTCTGCCAACAGCATCAGCCCCTCAGCCATCCCAACCTCCACTTACTCTCTCCAGGAGTCTTCCCACAATATCACCAGTCAGAGCACAGAATCGCTGTCTGGTAGGTGCATCTCTTCTGTTTTCAGTTTGTCAGTCTCAGTCACCTGTAGACATAAACACTGTAACCTTGTCATTAGAATGTACTAAAATGCATAGTTTTACATGGATAAATCAGATTTCCTAGCATTTAAGAGTTCTGCTTACATAGTGCAACACAGGGGTTTGGAAAGATTAAAACATCCTCCACGCTCTGTAAAACCATCCTGTGTAATTTTCATAAGTTTATGAGGTTTGATCTATTCTAAAGGTAGTACAGAAAGACAGAAGTATTACATACAGAACCCAGATCAGGTCTAAGGGCTAATGAGGGTAGCACAGAGTTCAAAGCAAACAGCAGTGCTCAGAAAAAAACTGATTCCTGATTGTCTGATGATTTTTTTAGCCCTTGTCTGTGTTGTGGTTTATATTCCCCTCTTACAATGACATGTAATACACACTTTCATAAATAAGTAAGTACAACAAGAGAAAGTCCCCCTTTAAAGAATCAGCACAAATTATTTGTCTGAGTTGGAAGTTCTCTTTGAGTGCTTAATTTTTAAACTCTCAAAGCTTAAACAGTTTATGGAATTACTGACAGATTATGATCCTCAATGTGCTGTTCAAGTACAATCTTCACATATCACTTGCCTACTAAAGTTTTCATTGGCATGCAATAACATTTATATAAAACACCACATAATTTGTGGATGATCACAGTCTACGCCCATTGTATGTCTGCTGACTTATGAAACAAATCTGAACATCTGTGGTTGCTCTAAAAGAAAAATAAACTAATATTGTTTTTTAAAAAGAAGTGATCACAGATTGCTCTAAAAGCAGTTGAAGGATTTTCTGTTCCTTAGATCTTATCTCAGCCTTTTTGAGAAAGGGTGATTTCAGAAAGGCTTGTTAGACACAATCTAAGTTTCTCTGAAGAAGAATATGATTATTCCAGGAAGCTGGAGAGGCCACAACTTAGCAAGGTGAAAAGAAAAATATATTGGAAAAGGATTTGTAATGTAAGGTAAGTGAAATCCAGACAAGTTTGTGAAACTCAAGCCAATCAAAGCAGATACTTCATACAAGGTGAGTTCACCTTGCACTGTCTTCTCAAATGCTATCCTCTGTGAAATGGAATATGTTTAAAGAGGCTATTTCTGTATTTTTAAACAAAAGTTCATGTTGAAAGTGTATTTTTAATCATAAACGTTCATCAAATTTAAAATTAAAACCAATATTGGTTTTAGAAGTTGAGTTGGTTTGGGTGTCCTTTTCCATTGCTTTCTAATTCTCGGGGGGAGTAAAATCCAAAAAGCTCTTTTTTTCAATGAACAATGTGATAAGGTTTTTGAAGTGACACATCCATTTTAAAATTTTATTCATACAGTCTTGGTGACTTTTGAAATTGTTTTAGCAGATCCTAGGAGTTAAAAGTTATTTCTCTAAAAATGTCAGCTGTTGACATGAAATGAGTAAGATTTTTCTGATGGTGTTTTCAAAATATTTCTGGTGATCTTCATTAAGAGTTTTCATGCTTTAATTATAATGATACAGTGCAGAATTTAAGTTTACAATGGATTTTTTTTTTTCTTATAATAGGGGAATATTCAACAACACCAGCAAAAGATATAGAAACAGACAGACATCACAGAGGCTCGGATGGCAAGGTACGAGCCCGGTCAAAAAGAAGCAACGATCCTTCCCCTACTGCTGACAGTGATATTGAGGTAATAACTTTAATTTACATTCCCTTAGTAAAGCCAACAAAAATAATCAGTTGCATCTATTAGCAAATCCCACCATCAGACTAGCGAGTGGTGAGAACCAGAACAAAATGAGTAATACAACTGGAGCCTACAGACATCAGTAGTCAAAATAATTCTTCAGTGTCTATATTATCAGTATCTCAAGCTATTCTTCAGATGTTCCTTGGTTTTTTCCTTTGGGCTTTTTAGAAGTCTGCTGGTTTGTTCCCCTGATTTGATATGCAACAGGGGGTTTCAATAGTTGTTAGTAAAGCAGACGCTCAGGATGACCAGCACACACAGAGTTCCAAAATTCCCCATGTTTCATTTTGCCTGCTTTCACAAAGCATCTACAGTCAGTGCTCCAAGTAAGTTTGTGATCTTAAAAAGCTCTAGTCCAACAGGACGTATTTCCTGACTGAACAAATTCTTGTAGTTGCTTAATATGTAACTATATTTCTTTTTTCCACCCCATCTGTCATCACAGCGTGTGTTTGTGTGGGATTTGGATGAGACGATAATTATTTTTCACTCCTTGCTCACGGGAACCTTTGCATCCAGATATGGGAAGGTAAAATTCAATTCTTTTAGCATTACTGCTTGTCCAGCCAAATTGTGTCGGGAACTGTGGGGGCAGCTAATGAGACAGCTTTGCAAGCAGATGCTGCTGATTTTATTCAGACATATTTGTATAAATATGTCCTGTGGTATTTCCTTCTAACATGTGAAAATTTAATTTACTTCCCTTTTATGTTGCAAGTAGCCCCTTGTTTTTCAAAGGCTTGTATTGTTCAGCTGC
This sequence comes from Loriculus beryllinus, assembly GCA_039877255.1. NCBI lineage: Eukaryota > Metazoa > Chordata > Aves > Psittaciformes > Psittacidae > Loriculus > Loriculus beryllinus. Next base: position 11,740 of record JBCJKH010029860.1, on the reverse strand, counting down.
TGCTAGGTGGGACATCAGGATGTTCTTTCAATGTCTGTCTTCTCCAATAAGAGCCTGTCTAGCAGCCAGACAGCATTAACTCTCATTTGAATGAGGTAACACGTTTTTTATTAGACCAGTGTTTTCATATGAATTTCAGACAACTTTTTAAGAGAGATTTTGTGTTTGCCAGTCTAGTCTGCCATGAGGAATATTGGCTCTGCTTCCTTACTGAAGCTCACAGTTTTAAGGGGATTTAGGAACCCCATCTTTAGCTATCCACAGTTTAGATACCTCCTTTGAAATGCACGCAATTCCTTTTTTTTTTTTTTTTTGGAGGTAACTGTGGCTGAACAGACTGAACTTGGCTGCTAAGGAGAAACTGCTGGCTCTTGGATTTAGTACCAGGTGCTTCAGTTTCTTCTTAAGGCAGCTTTTTATGATAAACACTTATGTCACTTTGAATTTCAGAATGTCAAACACTTTTAAATGGGTAAAAAAAAAGACAATATCATTACCTAATTAAAGGTGGATGACCTAGTTGGCAGCCGTTTCCACACATGGCTTTGAACAGTCAGCTTCATCATGAGACTGGAAAATAACCCGGCATCTCTCTAGAAAGCAGAAATATGATTTGACATCATTTCATGGTTTTACCAGCTGTACTTGTTTTACGATTGTTATAACAAGCTGAATGTGTAATTAGTAAGATAGATTTATTGTTTGCTGTTAGATGTGCACAGTTGTGAAGGATATAAAATGGTGTTTGTGGTGTAGAAGTCTACTGCAGCACTTGGAATGCTGCTAACACTTCTAACAGCACCATCTGAAAACCAAGCACGTGTTTCCAAGCAGGGATTTATTCAGACCCATGTTGTACAAGGTAATTGAAGCAGTTACTTTTCCCAGGACGTAATGAAGGAGGTATACATGTGTAAGCTCAAACCTTCTGCCTGCAAAAAACAGAAAGAATTAGGCAGGATCAGGAAACATAAACTTATGCTGTGTAGATCTGCTATGTGATCACGCTTTGTATTGGGTAGGGGCTGGAGAATTCCCTTAATGGGCTGACTTTGTCCTAGCATAAAACCTCTGAAGCAGATGCCTTCTGCTGCCTCCTGCACAAGTTTAGAGGGTACACAGTTGGGATCTGCTGCATGGGGACAGGAGATGGTGGACCAAGGGTGTGATGGACCCATGGAGGTGTACTTGCCACTGCAGTACCTGTTAGCTCACTGATGTGCTGCCACAAAGGCAGAAGCTGCCATCCCTAGAGAAACTGGTGTGGGGATGAAGTGGGGTCAGGGAGTGGAGCCAGAAAGGATTTATCAAAAGCAGTCTCCACAAGCTGTTTTTGTCAGCCATGAGAACCATATCCTTTATACAAATGTAAAGAATGATACAAACAGGATTTTTTTTTTTTTTTAAGTAATTAATCACCTTTTCTATGAATTTACAAGAGGCTCTTTGAGAAACTTTTCTAGAAGGATTTTTTTTTTGGTAGTTCTTCATTTGTTTCATCAGCATTAAATTCCTCAGGGCTTTCCTATAAAGGAAATGGTTGTGTTATAAAAGTATTATAGGCTAACGGTTTGATCCAAAGACAACCAGAAGCTTTGGTGGGCTTTGGAACAGACCTTAAACCAAAAGGGAAATACAGCACACTCAGACAGGCTGTCCTGGGAACCATTAAATAGTAACACAATTCAAAAATGTTTAATTGAGCTGAACTATTGAGTACAAGTGAAGCAGTCAGCAAGAGGTTGATAGAGTTTCAGAATCTCTTACTCGAAAAATGTAGGAAGTGTTAATTTCAAATTAAGTATCAAGGACTAAAAATCTTAGGTTTTGTCCATAATTCATTATAAAACATTCATATGCCTGTAACTGGACAGGCACATGCTTTGAATTAAATCTCACACATGGAGGTCTTGATTCTGTATGTCTTCCTCCAGAAGTGTCAGTTTATATGGTCCTCACCGTTCCCCTGACCAACATTAATGTCACAGTATCATCCTGTGTGTTGCATTGGTAGAGCACTCAAAGAATTAGTCTAAAAGTCAATAAAGCTGAAGAATAGCACTTCTTTATGGAGTGATTTATCTGGGAATAGGGGAGAAGGAACATCATAGCTTCAGAGATCTGGATCTAAACTCCTGTGTTCTTTAGCTACAAAATATCAGATGGTTCTGTTTGATGCCCCTTGGTGATGGTAGCAATAGGGAACTCTCCAGAAACCTCTTGATTTGGGGAAAAGAGTGAGGAAATCACAAAAAAGATTATCAGTTGTAGTCATATTATTAATCATTAGTGCCTCAATGTATGTTTTCTGACATAATTTCATGGGAAATTTCTTTGCTTGGTTTCTGAGAAGAGCCCTTATGGTCCTTGCCATAGGTATGGGCTCCTCAGAGCATGGACAGTTCATCTCAGGTGTTTAGAAAATAAGTTGCTTACAGCACTGATAGAAGTTAAACCACCAAATTTAAGCATGTATGAATAGGCCAGCCTAGGTTACTCCTTTTTTGTCTCCTCTGCCCAAACTCTTTATCCCATGGATTACAGAGTCATCAGACATTTGGTCTTAATGTTTTCCCCAGACGGTCACTTCAGTATAACCTTTATAGTGGCAGTCAGAATGGCCTGCAACTTCACATCTCCCTCTGCTTTCTGCCCATGGTTGAATGGATGCATACCTGCACAAACAGACGGAGTCACGGTCTAAGTGATTGGGGCAGCAAAGCTGTCAAACCCAAGGGAATCTCTCCACCCTTTGGTTTCTCAGCAGGAGGCCCTCTGACAAGAAAAGGTAAAAAAAAAAGTTCCATAGGCAGTTAACCCTGGATATTATGTTCAGGAGAGTTTAGAAACCTGTTTTGCAGGCTTGTGATCACTGTATGGGTGTAGAATATTTACTGTGTGCCTAAAGACCGTAACAGATGTAGACCATCATTATAGCTTAATGTACTGTCCACCCAGTTCTTTTAATCCCTTCAGGCATGTATAATAGAGCTTCCAGTCCGCAGGAGGTGGGCTGTAGTCTTTACTGTGTCTGCAAGGATCTGCCCACCAAATCAGTGACAAAACGTAATGGGAAAAGGGAGTCAAAATCCGTAAGAGTACTGCTGGGGTTTCACATGAGTTTGGTAAAAGTCAAGGGGCTTTGGTCATTTGTTTGAAGCAGCTAAGCAAAGAACAGACAGACTCTTTTGGTGGTATTAATTCAGACACAATAAAAAGAGATTGCATGTACTTCCTTGCCAAAAAGAAAAATATGAGTCTATTCTCCTTGCCCTGACTGAGATTTGCTTGTTCCATAATCTGTGCTGTCAGAGCATTAACGAAAACAAATCCACATCTCTTTCACCCTGAGAAATGTTAAGTATTATATTGCAGATTCATTCATATGCTTTTCAGAGGACTAGTATCAAAGTAAAAGGGGACCCTGGGTGTGTTGTTTTCCATAGCTGAGGGGTAGATGTGAAGCTAATACCTTTACTTAGTATTTTGTATTGTTCCTGGAGTGTGAATTCTTGTTCTGTGTTGGTACACTCCTTGGGATTTTAGTATCAAAATAAATTGTGAGTAAAGTAAAATCTGGAATTAAAACTGATCTTTATGTGCAAATTACTCTGAAATCCTGGAACCAAATGGAAAGGATTTATTTTGGCACAGACTTAAAGAATTGAATACATAGAACAGTCTAAATTCTTGAGTTGTTTTGGACCTTTGTCAGTACTCTGACCATGTCTGCTGATACCTGGGAGTTACAATCTATAAAATTCCCTGTAAGATGCATAGCAAGTTCTGAGATTCCTCAGCATCTTCAATTGGCTTGAATTGAGAAAAATATACTGCAAAAAATAACAAAGCACATTATGTCACAGATTTTAGTTCACCTTTGCTGAAAGGTGTTTAGATTGCCTGTATTACACCATGTCCCAGAGCCTCTACTGTGTGGTTGGAGCGGCCACTGCGGCTGCTTTCATTGGGTACTCACAATTTGCCTTGTAATCACTTGATTGGTACAGAGGTGTGGTAGATGTAGATATGATGGCCATATTTTTTTACTGCTTTTGCATTTCAGCAGTAGCAACCTAAGATGAGTTGTGAGCAGACAGGTATCAGTGAGATAGAGACAGGACACGTACTGAAGTTCCCAGTCTGTGCGAACATGGGCTCAGCCTCTCTGCTGAGGAACTGGCAGTGGCACAGGTATGTGAAGGACTAGGAGAGGGTCCTCCAACAACAGCCAGGCCTCAAGACCTTTTAGACAGAGCAGCTAAAGTCACTGCTTGGCCCAGTTGAGGTAAAGATGATTTTCTAACATTTCAAGCTGCTGTATGTTGGCTGTCTGTGAACTGGACTGTTATTCTCACCAGAAATGATGTTTTGGGTCTAAGAAACTTCATTGCTCAAAAGTTTCTCCAGCAGTTACATATTCCTACAAAAAGTTTTCCTTAAAGTGAATTAGGATTTCCAGTTAAAAAAAATAAAAAGTCATTGAAAAGTTCCTGCTTGGATCTACTTGAGATCCCTGTAAAACCTGAGGGTTGACTTTTTTTTCTTCTTTTATTCCTGTTCTCATTGAATGCTTCAAGTAGTTCGTGCTTTTTCCGGCTTTGTTCTCTCACAGGACCCTAAAGCCAGGACCTGATTGAAACACCATAGGGATTTAATCAAATCTGATGGTGATTCATGCTTCTAATGGCTGAATCTGTCCTTTACTACTTTACAAACTGAGAAGGAATAAAACCCCATTTTATTGCTCGGCTGTTAAAAACTATTTGTAGAAGTTGCTAAGGTTCAAATCAAAAGCGCCCTCCCTTGAGAACTATTAGTTAATTCTAAGTGCCATGGCATCGCTTTTTTCCTTCTTCTCTCGCTTGAGATGTGGCCTTACATCACGACTGCTGTTCAGACATCTGAGAGTTTTCCATTCCTTTGACAAACATGAGCCAAAGTGCTTAAGGACATCTGTTTATTTTATTTCTTTAATGAGAAAACCTTCCAATTTCTTACTGGCTCAGCTGTGTTTATTTACATTTTGTTAGTCATATGTGTGGGGCACCTTGGGACGTTAAAAACCTGCAGAGGCCTATGCTGAGGGCTGCTAGCAGGCATCCCGGTCAGAAAGGCAGAATAAGCCCTTCCTAAGGAAAACACAGTCTTTGGAACTCCATAAAATAGATTTTCAAAACAAATAGTGGCTAATTCACTCAGTAGATCATGGATTAAGTCAAGATGAATACAATTTGGAAAGGATTTTCTGAGGAAGTTGGAGATTTTTTTACCCACTGGAGGCTAAACCTTGTGTTTAATGCCTTTTTAAGTTAAATTAAAAAAGCATTCAGTCACTGCAGGTAATAAAGAAGTCTGTTACTTTAGACATGCTGCTATATCAATTATTAGTTCGTTATTGGAGAGAAGGAGTAAATAATTCCAGCCATTTGATTATTTCAAATGTGTATTTCAGGAGCAAACATCTGTGTTTATCATCTGTACTCTTGATGAGAAGCAGCAGGAGAAACAGCAAAACCAGATCCACAACAGCTTAGATGGTGGGCACGGAAGATGCTCTGAGCTCGTGTAGATGTAACCTCTTGTACTAGAGCTTAGGAGAGCAGAGGGTTTTCTAAGCAAAATGCACATGTGGTATTTGGAAGTATTAAAGGATTAATTTTGACATAAAATATGTATCAGAAGCAATGCTGGATTGTCAAACAAGTGTGAGCAAAGGGACCCTACTTTCCAATATCACTGAATTGTGACTTGATTTTAAGGGAAAAAATAGTTTGAAAAACAGAACAACATAACTTGTGTTAGGAAGTTGCATGTGCAAAATACATAGTTGTGCAGAGGATTGCACACAGTAATGTGTTTCCACCAAGCTTTCCAGGAGTTCTGTATTTTTCACAGTTATCAAGGGCTTGCAGAGAGAAATAGAGTGATTTTGCAGTGTTGAGGAGAAGGAATGAAAATGTATTTGGTTTTAATTTCACTCCTTTTATGCCCTGTATAGTAAAAAAAAAAAAAAAAAAAAAAAAAATTGTAGATTTTTGAACCTTTTGCATTACTAAATCAAAGTAATTCCCATTTGTTCTCAAGCATCATGGCCCAACTTTTCACCTGTATTTAAGTACAGTATTCCCACAGGACCAAAATCTATTTAAGAACTCATGGGTTCAGACATTGGGTACATTAGTGTAGTCATTACTGCTTGTCCCTGAGCATAGTTCATTTAAAGTGGCAGAACCTTTTCAACCTCCATATGCTCTTGAATGTGAGGATTTAATGACCGACATGCCCACTTGCTTATTTCCAGGGTATAGTCCCCAACCATTTCTGAACAGATACATGCCAGTAAAAAGCTAGTCCTTCAGTAAACAATAAGCAATAATTTGGAAGTATCTCTCAAGTCACAGTAAGGGTGACTGTGAAAAGCTATCTGAAGAAAAGGGATTAAATGGTATTTGCTGTCCATCTAGCATGGACCTTTCCCAAGCTTGCACTGTGCTGACTGCAGATGCTATTCATTTAAATTTGGGAGATTGTCTAATAAACCTGGATATATCAATGTTCAGGTAAAACAATATGGCTTCGTTTTGGGGGAAAAAAGGTTTAGAGCCTGAAAAGCTGAGTGATTCTATTGGAATCACTTGTTTAAGATGTCTGAACTTCAGTTACTTCAGTCACTTCTGAAAATGGGTTTTGATTCTGAGCTACTTTGGTTATTTAAAGCAACGTTTCTCACAAATACCTGCTCTCTCAATTGGAAACTCTGAGAGCTTGGGTCTGGCTATAGCCTGCATCTATTAAAAAGATAAAATTACAATCTAAGCTACAGAAGTGTAGTAAAAGAGATAAGTATGTTCTCTTCCTCAAGAAGACATAGACTTACCTGAATTAGAACAGATGCACATGTCCTGTAATGGGAAACCCTTGTTCATGTCTCATTCTGATCAGGGTATAAAATGTTACAGTACAAGAATTATTATTCTCACAGACTCTTTCTGTTCAAACATGTAGCCCAGGCATTTGGATCTTTGCTTTTTTTATTATTATTATTACTTTTATATAACAACCAAGCTGGTCCATTTTTCAGGAGTTTCCAAGTAATTAAACCCAATTAAAACTATTAAATTCTTTCTTTTGGTGACAACTTCATTATTAAGAGCTAACCACAAGGAGGAGATTTAACTTGGAAAGCCCTTGATTGTATACTAATCCGTCTCTCACCTCTGGCTGACACCTGTGGCAGATAAACCCTAGAGGATAGGAGTCTGATGAATACTCTTAATTAATACTTTCTTCCTTGTAGAAAAGTAATTATTTGCTCATGGCATAAACAGGTATTTGGCAGGGATTTAAAGAGACTGATTAGTTTTAAATACTAGGGCTTTATTTTGTTGGGTATTTTTTGAATGGGGGGGAGATCTGAATCCAAGATTCATGCTCAGAGTGACTTTGTCCTGAAATTCTGAATGTTGGGTTAATTGGCACATTGCTAAATAGAAGCAGAGTCAGACAAGAAGCTGATTTGTTATCCATCTCAAAGGAGCCAGCTTTGCCCCTTTGCTAATGGCCTGCAAGTCTGAACAAGGTACCTATAAGGCAGAGGCTTGGAATGGGCTTTGGAGCCAGGATTGGAGGCGAGACTGACTTGCACTTGAGAGATTGCCAAAGATAAGTCTTTTTCTCTCTTCCTTTCAAAATTACAGTGTGCTAGAGGGGAGAGTTGGCTATGGACATCCAGTCAACTGGATTAGCACTAGCTACGTGTGTTAACTAATACATGTCTCTAATGCATACTGTAGGACAAATATAAGCAGTATATGAAAAATCAATCTCAGTGATTTGGGAGAACAGTTTTAATAGAGATCCATTTGGGAGGATCCTGACAGTGCAATGTGAAGTGTGGCTGCAATGCACATGAGTTTTTGTGTTGGTAATTCCAGTACCTTCAGTAGTAGTTCAGTCTGGAGAAGAGAAGGCGCAGGGGGGACCTTGTCAATCTGTACAGCTACCTGAAAGGATTTTGTAGTGAGGTGGGTGCTGGTCACTTCTCCCAAGTAACAAGTGATAGGACAACAGGTAACAGCCTCAAGCTGTACCAGGGGAGGTTTAGACTGGAGATGAGGAACAACTTCTCCACTAAGAGGGTGCTCAGGCAGTAGAACAGGCTGCCCAGGGCAGTGGTGGAGTCACTATCCCTGGAAGTGTTCAAAAACCATGTAGACAATTCTCTCAGTGACGTGGCTTAGTGGTGGCCTTGGCAGTGCTGGGGAATGCTTGGATTGGATGTGCTTAAAGGTCTTTTCTAACCTGGTTGATTCTGTGAAACTACTACTTCTCTTTGTTAAAAGTGGGAGCGAAGGGTGCATTGAGGAGGAGGAGTATCAGTCTCTTTGAGAATGAATATTTCACAATGACCATTGCTCCACTGGTGCCTATTTCTCCCAGCCGATGGGAAGAAGCCTGTTAAAGCTGTGTGTTGGAGGGTCAGGGGTGCCTGGACTGTCATGTGTGAGCACCAGAGGTTAGCACTAAAGTAATTTGTGGAGATGTTTAATTGCAACCCTAAAGGACGCTCCAACAGTGGTGGCAGAGGTGAGGCACATAGGGATACGCTGTGGTGCGGGAGGTTTTGTTTACAAAAGGAGTTCATTGCCTGTTCTCTTTCCCTGCCTCTCATTGTCCTTGTTTGTGAAAGCATGAGTCCTAGATTAGCAGAGGGGTAGGACCTTGCTTTTCTAAAGTTACTAAACAAGCACCATGGGTTCAGTTTTTTAGATTAATCTGTTTTTTCTATAAAAAGTGGTTCCTGGAGGAGATTTGATTTCAAGCTGTCTGCGATCCATTCTTCCTTGGGCTCATATGCATCAGAAAACTAGATCTGTTACCCAGGAAGCTTGTTTGCAGGGCTGCAGGGTGCAGTTTTCTCGTGGAAGGACATGTTAGCAGGAATCATCAGTATGAATGTGGTAACTTTGTGTTGCTCTGTCAAACTTACACTGCTCTAACATAAGCATTAGCAGCCCACAGGGCATCTCTTGTAGCACAGATACCCTTTAGTGGTACGGGATTTCCCTGCCTCAGAAAAGCTCTTCATCATCATCTTCAGGTAAATGTCATAGTTCTTGTTCAATTTACACACTGTATACAGAATTTGGAGAACGTGATTGATACACCTAATCTCATTTTGGTGCTTTCTCTTCAGTCTGATTTTTCTGTTTATTCATACTTGAATTGAAAGCTGCATTGACTGCGTCTTTCTTCTGTGTGGGTACAACCTCTGCACAGCAGGGTTCAAGTCTGGGTCTAGTGCTTCTAGATGCTACAGTAATGCAAATAAATTAACTGCCAGTGGAACCCTGGCCTAGTGCTTCTAGACACCTATACCGTAGTGGGATTGCTGATTTGCCTTTTAACTTTATCAGCCTCTTTAAGACTTGGAAGCATGCCTTGCTGTAGAGGAAATGTCCATACTGTGAAGGCAGTGATGCCAAATCATTTCCCCAAACGAGTTCCCCTCTGGGTGGTAAAGTGCATTTTTCTGCTTTATTTTCATTCCATCATATTCTCTATCTCAAGAGAAAGATTTTACTTTTTTTTCCCCCCTCTCATCTACATTTCTCTATAGTTTAGTTTAAGAGAAGGTAACTTCATGCAGTGTGGAAATGTTTCCTTCTCCCCATTAGTGATTAATACCAATGAAGTTGGAGACAAAACTCAGAGGATAAATGACAGATACCAACCAGTGAGATTTCCTGAAAGAGGTTTTAAAGGCTAATGATCCTTGAAATATATAAAAATAAATTGCTTCATTAAAAACTATTTTACAAAATAATTTCTTCCTAGCAGCATATTTTCTGCAAAACAGTTCCCCTGTGTAACTACACCTGGGTAGTAAAATTTGATTCAGTGCTGTTCGCATGGGGCTGCAGTCAAATGTCCTGATCATGCGTGTGTCCCTGTGCCTCATCAGGAGAGGAGGTTTGGGGCTTAAAATTAGAGACATGTTCAAGGCAAGTCTGTTGAAGTTTACTTTTTGCCCAGAGGAGAAAGTGCCCTTCTTTCTGGGATAGCAACAAGCATGTTTAAGCATGAGTGACAGAGCTTTTCTTTAGATGGGCACAATGCTTGTGAGTCACACACATGGCTGAAACCACAGCCATTCTGCTCTAATTAAAGAGAACTACACCAAGAATGCGTAATAATTAGGTTAGTGTGTAATACACCATCCATGTCAACAGCATCTGCCACAAAGGTTGATTGAAATGTACTCATCTTCCAAACATTGTGCTCCCTGTTAGAGCTCCTCAACCAATTCATTACCATCCTGTCATACAATAACATGACTCCACAGAAATCTGCAGAAAATTAGAGCAAAGACTACGTATAAATCTGCCCTGGTTTAGCATGTAACTTCAGTGAAGGAAAACCACCCACATAAACATAAAGATGAGAGATCTCTGTCCTAATGAAGATAAATTATGAAAAAAAGGGAATGCTCTGTTTTTTCCCAAGCTGTCTGTTGTTGTTTAGTTTGAACAGACACAATGCTTTTGAGCTATGAGTGTTTATCAAATTAACCACAGATTAGTTTTTGCTTGTGTTTTTGAAGTATTTAATGAATAAGGAAATGTTCTGCTGGCAACCTTGTTTGCATCAGTGTGTTTCTGTGCTTTTGCTGTGGGTTTAGGAACAAAGGTAGTTGTTCAGGGGCAGGAGGGATGGTTGACTTTATGCTCAAGACACATGGAACAGTTACTGAGATTCATTTAATATTGCAGTGCATGGGGCTGGGTACAACAGGTCACTTGGTGTAACAGACCCGTGGAGGCCGGTGCCCAGTGGGCAGCTTTGAAGCAGTGAGCCAAGAGCTGTAGGAGCCCTGCAGCCACCATCCCCATCCAAGCGGCAGCTTGAAGGATCGAGTAGATCTGCTATGCACATGTAGTCAGCTGTTAAAGTAGCCTTCCAAGCCAAAGGATGAGAGAATAGCCCAGCCAAAAGCCATTTTTCCCATGCAGGATTGTTTGTGGGTGGCTTCTTCGGCCAAGCAGCGTCAGCCCAGTCAGCCTGACACAATTTAAGTTTACACTTGCTAAGTTGGTGACGAAATGAAGTGGCAGCCATCTCACAGGCAGTTTTGTCTCAGATGGGTAACAACAGGCAGGGAAAAACATTAATTTTCTAAACCAAATCAACTAAACACACTAAAGTAGAGCTGCAGGTAGTGTAGTCCTTCTCCAGAGGAATTTAATTAAGGTTTTGCCACTGATGTTGGTAAGAGCAGGATCTGGATGTGAGAAAGTTCACACATGCTTAAGAACACGTAGAAGCCGTTTTAGAGCTGCTGGCGTGTGTGTTGTCACATTCTCTTAGTCGTCAAAAAAGCGTTTTAAAAGTGCTGCAGGCAGCCAGAGCTTCTGCATCATGTCCTTCCATTTTAGGAAGCAGTTTGGGACCCTCTCGGAGAAGGGCCAAGTGAGACCCACACTTGGGTAGGTGAGGGGCTGCTGGCACAAGGAAATGGCAGAATGAGCAAACCTTCGCAGTCAGTCAGCCAGCCCGTGCAGACTGGAGTGGTGCATGCAGCAGTGTGGCTGCTGTTGTATCTCCTGTCTGAGGGCATGTCTGCTGCTGAAGACAGTAGATGCTGTTACCTTACTGGGCTCTGATGTGGGAACTGCTGAAATGAAAGTTAAAGGAGCTGATGGTCAGGTGAGCAGGAGGGGGTCCAGAGCAGTGGCTG